>OX632356.1:2182069-2453638 GCA_951751655.1 Ophion costatus
AACGTATATACCAGTAATATGCAGATGATGGTATTTCACTTACGAGCATTCGTTTGCTTCCTCCCCGGCTGTGACTCTGCTTAAGGGGGGAAATCACAGTAAAATTTTCAATTTTTCGAAAAAAAAAAAATTTCGCTTAAAAGGTGCTTTAGGGTCTTAAAAATAATATACCAAATGATGGAATACGGCAAAAGTGTCCGAGTGCCCAAATTTCTTGCGTTGAATACAACGCTTTTTCACGACGCTTCACTTTCGTGCATACATATATAACATAAATAGTGACAAAAAATAGTGATATTTGTAAATCATTGTCATTATGAGTGACACATCGTCGAGTCGTGTTAGAAAAGGGACGAAAAAGGATACTGCGTACGAAAATCGACTGTACGGTGCAGGCATTGCAGATTAGAGGTATATGAAATTTTCATATGGTTTCTCAGTACTTAAAACTTTAAACGCGTTTTTCTCGAAACCACTTTTTTTGAGCTCGCCGAAGACATAACTCGAGCAAATCTTTACCGATCGACTTGAAATTTTGACAGTAGCTTCGAAACATCTTTCTCCACGGAGCTACGTAGGATTTTTTAAATTTTATATGGCTTAGTTTTTTTTATCGACGATTTTATGGCGTTTTTTTGTTGTTAAAAATTTAACTTTATTTTCAAACATGCACCATTTTGCGAAAAATCAATATATCGAAAAAATCCTACGTAGCTCGCTAGCTGTTGTTATATGGAAACTAAAAAAATTTGGTTTTTTCTTTCAGGTCAAAAATTAAGGAGTCTACGTCTTCGGCCATCGACACGCTTTCAAAAATAGGCGCCTTGAGGCATATGCTGCGCAGCCGCCATTTAAAAATTTTTTTATTGAAAAAATTACATTTTGTACTTTTTTAGTATTGCTATAAAACCTACTTTACAGATTTTCGATTGATACTTTTATTCAGCCAAAATTAATTCCCGAAAATATGCCTATTTTTTTGTGTGCTACTGTGATTTCCCCCCTTAAGGGATAACACCACTCTGGCGGCAGAAAATAAGGCTTAACTTTGAGAATTTATTTTGGGAGTAGGAAAGAAGTATTTAAAGTATTTTTGAAAAAATATTATAACTTTCATACAAAATGGCGGCGAGAGAGCCCACTTTGGAAAACGTGTTTTTTTACGAATAGCTTCACGGGAGCACGGTTTTCTCGTAAAGTATAAGACCTGGAATAAAAACAAAACAAAAAATATAATCTATGTATTATTAGCTATGGGAGTACGCAGGGAATTTTTTTTATCAAATTTTGAAAGAAAACGGCGCACATTGAAAGAAATAAATGTATTTTTTGCCCAAAAATAAGCAGTAAATTATTCATAAAACAAAAACTTTACATTTAATCAACAAACGGCTAGGTATTCCCATGGAGAATGTAATTGTGAAGCTGCTACCAAAATTTCAAATCGATCCATGCAAAGGTGTTCGAGTAATCCGTTCTCCCAGGTTGAAAAAAATGGTTTCTAGACAAACGCGTTTGAAAACTGATGATTGAACGTTTTTTTTTTTAATTCAGGACCAATTGCATATTATTTTTTTGATCCCGAAGTATTTTTTAGCCATAAAACGATTTTTATAAAACCCTAGAGTGATGTTATCCTGGTGGATTCGAACTTCCCAGGATATCCGAGATAGCGAGAATATAGGGAAAAGTAGTGAAAGTTGCATGTTTCGATTTTTATTCCTAAGAACACGAGGCAGCTTTCAGGCTCGGGTGATCCGCTTTGGAAGGAAGTTTTCCAGACTTGAAGAAAACAACAGAGCAGGGAGCTTTGTTTTTAATTCACACGGCACCGAAGTTTTTCCTGAAAGGGGAGAAAAATAGGGAAAAAGTGAAACTGCGGCATTTTTTTTTCTACTTTTCTTGGCATCTTGCAACTTCGATGAAATGAAATTCCTGTATTTTTTCGGACTTGTCCAATCGAGCTTTTTTCATAAGTCGACCTTTAAATGATCCATTGAGGGAAAAAATTCTTTAGCCTTCTTAAGAAACTAAAGAATTAAAGGAGCCTCTGCAAGCTCACTGTCCTTTTTTTTATTCGTAGTGGAGAAATTCTTTAGCTGCTTTGAGAAGCCAAAGAATTTCCCCACTCCAAATCAAGAGGGCTAGTGGAGCTTGCAGGAGCTCGTGGTTCGACGAAGTAGGACGATCTCTATGCTACATGGAAGTAGCTTCATTGGAGGAAAAAGTATAACGAGGTCAAACTAATTACTTCTCTCGCATCACTGACAAGGAAAGGTTGCGAGGTCGATCTCTCCGATTTCGATGAAATTTCGCATGCTTGTAGACCGGGTGAAAACAGGCGACACGAATTTTTTTATATCCGCGCAACCCGATTTTTAACGGGTGAAACGCCGTTAAAAATCCTCGACAATGGGGGTGGTTTTTAGTTTTTCGTCGATAACGTCATCGTTCTCATCTCCAACGTATAGTACACCGAAAAATAAACATTATTGCAATTTGAAGTTTTTTCATATCTCGTACCGTAGAAACGTTAGCGACGAAAAACGAAAAACCACCCCTATTTTCGAGGGTGCGTTTCTACTCTTAAAAATCGGTTTCTGCAGATATAAAAAAATACGTATCGCCTATTTTTACCCATTCTCCAAGCATGCGAAATTTCATCGAAATCGGAGAGATCGACTTCGCAACCTTTCCTTGACAGTGTAAGGCGCCACATTTTGTTTACGTACTGAAATTATCTTCCAGCCATTCACTGTCACTCTCATTTCTGTTGACCGGTGACAAAGTTAGTGACGCGTGTCGTTGTAGAAAAGCAAATACCGTGTTTTCCTTCTTTACGGTTTTCAAGTGCAGAATGTGGTGACTGTATTTAGTTCGCGTCATCGAATGAACGTCTTTCCACTTCCCTTTCCCTGTTGCTCCGAGCTTGTGTATTCCATTGAGGCGGTTCCGAGCCCCCGGCTTTTGTGTGCACCCAGGTGCATACAGTAACTCCTGTGCACGGAGGATAAAGAATAAGGAGACGAAGAAGCAAAGGGTGAAAAGAGCCTCACAATGGAATCCACCAGTGATTCCAGGACACCGCCTAGCCCCCTCTGGACCTCGTGGCTTCCGCGCACAATGCAAACCCACACCATCGATTCGAGGAAAGCTAAAAATGGTCGTACAACAAAAAAAGAGGGGACAAAAAAGTGTGTACGGAATCCTGAAAGTACAAGTTCGCTTTAAACCTCAATCCAAATGAGAGAGATAGCCGGAGAAAATCGTGCATATAAATTCAACGTGAAGCCAGGTGTAAACAGAGACCACATGGGAACGTGCTTTCCAAGCCTTTCCGTGACGTGGTATAACTTTTTCACGGTATACCGAACTGGACAGCTCCTCTGCCACTGGAGAGCGCTTTACATCGTGCGAATGAAAAAAGTTTCAGTAAAACAGCCACAAAAAAGAGAGTAAAAACACGAAAGAGCATTTGTCATTATCTCGAAATATATATATATATATCGAGTAATGGAATAAACACTCAGGAAGTAATTAAGAAGAAATTAACATAACATAAACCATATATATATATATATATATATATATATATATATATATATATATAAATGGTGAACTGATTTTTTGATGCCAAAGCTCTATTTATATACGTTTTTATATCAAGATATATCCGTATATATATATATATATATATATATTTTTTTTTTCAGGCCTAAACCAACAACTTTTGTAGAAAAAGTTTTGTCACAACGTTCATAATTTTCAGGTTAGAATATCATTTTTACCTATTTTAGCGCTACAATAGTTAATAATGTTGATGAAAAATGATTTTTTTATTCAACATAATATTTTTTCGTTAAATTCCGCACAAGTTGAAAATAAACCGTTCCAGGTCTGACGAAGCCGAACTGGACAACACAAAATCATTAATAGCATTATTGGAGATTGAGATGATAAAAAACATTTCAAAAAAATATGCGTAATTCGAGAAAAATAGAAGCGAAAATGAGCCCATGATGAGACTAGTCTTAAAAATTATCGAATGGGCCACTATATTTTAGAGAATTAAAAAAAAAAAAAAATGTCAATCATCTTTTTAAAAAATAGCTTTTACTTTAGAAGCAAAAAAACGTTGACATTGATCGTTGATAATTTTTTCATATGTTTGGCCGAAAGTATGCTTTGAAATGAAGAAAATTATAAAGACATTTGTCGATATGTCAATTAGTTCAGGAGTCATCAGCGTTTAATCGTTTCCAAAACTTCCAAAATCGACATTTTTTTGAAAATTATAACTCTCAAAAGAGAAGAGATAAAAATCTCAAAATTGGTGTGGATATTACTTTCACGGGGTGAAATTTTTCAAAATAAAATCAGAAAAACCAAAAATTGTCGGGATCACGGGCTAGGTGAAATGGCGTGGAATGTCCCATACATTATATATACACACTCCACTTACACAATTACACAACTATTATAGCGCTAAAATAGTAAAAATAGTATTCTAACCTACAAAGTATGAACGTTATCAAAAAACTATTCCTACACAAGTAGTTAGTTTCAGCCTAACAAATTTCTTGGTGAAAAAAATGTGTGATCTCATTCAAAAAACCATGTCAGCCATCTTAACGTCGCTATTCTAAATTCTGCACCAAAAAAGATTTTTTTAACACCCCTCTTCGAACCCTAAAAGTTTGATGACACTCAATACTTGATCGGAGCAGTACGTTTCGAGATAAATCAGGTGTAAAACAAAAATGGGACACCCGGTATATACGCAATGATTTGTTTTTTCGTGTCGTCGTGTGTCACGTGGAAACGAGAGACAGTTCAGAGGAGAAAACATTATTTGCGGTGTCCTGTGTACACGAAC
Source organism: Ophion costatus (assembly GCA_951751655.1). Lineage (NCBI taxonomy): Eukaryota > Metazoa > Arthropoda > Insecta > Hymenoptera > Ichneumonidae > Ophion > Ophion costatus. The sequence continues at coordinate 2,186,946 of OX632356.1, forward strand.
ATTTCACGTGTCACGAATCGATTTGTCTTGGTTGTGAATCATTCAACAATAGAATCGATAAAACGTGTCGCGTATTACAGGACGAAAAAGTGTATTAAAAGAAATAGACAAAGCAGCGTCGGGAAAGCACATTTCTCAGAATACCATAAGGGTTGATACCGGTGTGCGTTTATACGTACACGTCTACGTATACAGTAAGAACCTGTGGCAGGTAACATAATCGATGGAAGATCGTGGAAGAGTCTACTTGGTTTCTCCGTGACTCCCACGGTGGCAAGCACCAACAAATTTTACCGGAGACACGCAGAGTCAATGCACGAAAAGTTACCACAAGAGTTATTAGTATTATTTTGCTTGCAGAGCTATACGAAGCATTCGGATATCGGATGTGTGTGTCAGTTTGGTCGAAATCTATGTACAAGACAATTAGCCACGAGCAAGGACGAGTTCTTGTCACAGGAAATTCACTAGTAAATTATCTTCTATTTTTTAAACGAGTTCCCGAAAAAAGGGTCTTCTTCGGTTCAGCACCGCATGCAAAGAAGTGGATAAATTTCAAGACGATGAATTATTTTTATTATTTAATACAATTTAATTGTTGTATATTATTTATTTTTATTATTTAATTATGATTCTTTTTTTTACGAAACTATCAAGCCAACTAAAAAATCCTTTTAGCCGTATGTTCATTATATATTGAGGCAAACAAGTGTTTTAAAATAAAATTTCATCAAGAAATGTTGATAAATGTTATTGTTGAGATGTTTTTACGTCATTTAAGCCGATAGAAACTTTTTTTTTTTTCAGACAGATATTGTCCCTTAAGTATCGGCAAGCTTCCAGTGGATCAATATTACATTCAAGACTACAGGTAGAACAGAATCTCGATGGGACGACGAGGAAAACCCGAATTTTTTTCGTTTCTTGAACGTGGCTGGCGCGTGAGAACGATTTTTACGCATTACCGGACCTGGAGGGTGACACTCCCCGTGGTAGTCACGTCCTTCAGGAACTCTGCCTCTCTTTTTTGTTTTCGCTGACTAGGACGTTTATGCACAGCCGGGATAAAGGAGTTGAGCCCCAGAAGGGGAGTGTTACGTTACAAAAGAAGAAAATGGCCAACCAATCGAGTTTTAGTATTACGTATATAGGTAGTGTGTATACAGGATGTCCGAGAACTGAAGGTAGTCCCTGCAAAGGGGGGCTGGGCGTGAAATTCTGAGTCGATTGATATAAGCATGTATGGGTCTCAGATCAACCCTTCAATTATTATTGATTTTTAACGACGAGCCAATCAGGTGCGTCTGATAAGCCAGCGTGTAGCTTATCGGGGGCACCTGATTGGCTCGTCTTTAAAAATCAATAATAATTCAGGGGTTGATCTGAGACCCATACATGCTTATATCAATCGACTCAGAATTTCACCCCCAACCCCCTATTTCAGAGACTACCTTCAGTTCTGGGACACCCTGTAGAAGTGCGAGTACTAAACATCCCGATTGAGATCGCGTCTGACGCAGTGTGTGAAGAGTTCGCTTAGTTCAGCACTCCTGTATTGACTATGGGACCAAACAGTGAAGGGGGCAACAGCCTCCATTTTCAGTCCAAATCTACGGTCCTTCGGTTATGCTAGTTCGCTTGGTGATCAGGTTGATACATTACCCGATATAACCGGTTATGTAAACGCGTAATAATTCTTGCCCGTAAAGTTTCCACCGGCGTATTAAACGCTTCGGCCATAACCGTAGTGGTCTAGACGACTTTTCATTCACGTTATAAAGTGCACATACATATTTTGTACTTCAAAATTCATGGTCGCAATTGGCAATCCATGCATCGTACGACCGATCAAATTTTATTACGTATTCATCCCTCGGTGTAGGTATTGTACTCATTATGCAATCATCATGCATCCACCTTATTTCACTCACTTTATTTACCCGTCGAGGACATAAAAAGGGACAGACAGCCCTTTTACATTTTGATATTTTTTTATCGCAACATTTTGCTTAAGCTTACCTTAAGGGGACGAGGCAGCGAAAATAGGCCGAAAATGGGATGAAATTCAAATGACATTTGTGAAGAACCGAAACAACATACACATTTTCTTTTTTGCAACGTTTTTATTGAAGTTTTGGCTATTAAATTCAATAGTTCAGGTTTCAAAAATATAAATATTTAAGGGAGATACGGGCGTATAAAGAAGACCGCGCGTCTCTCGACTGCTCCCTCATTGCCACGATTCCGAGTGGCCGGTTTAAGTTTTCAGCAATTCCCAAACGCCATTCTCTTCAGGGGATGTTCCTCCACAGACTGAACGTAACATTTTAGAAAAAAACATAGAACTAAAAAAATGGCGGCTAAAATTTGAAAAACATCGACAAATCGATGACATTTGTTGTAATAAAAATAATAGTACATTTAAAACAATAGTACATAAAAAAACAATCAAGGCGATATCTTCAATCGTTTTTGAGTTATCGCGGCAAAACTAGTACAAAATGCTGTTTCGAGAAAAACGCTTAATTTTGTTTACGCTTGTTTTTCACCTCCGTTGTTTTATTCGCGCACGTTCGGCTTTCATTCTTATGCCGCAAAATTTGGTTTGCATTTTTCGGGTTTGTATTTAATTCGTGCAATATTTTTGGCGTTTATTTGGATTTTCTTTTCACTAGCATAATTTTTTTTGCCTTTGTTTCGGTTGCTCGTCCATTAGCATCATTTCATTTTTCTTGGTTTGGGTTCGTTTTTTATTCGTGTAATTTTCTTTGGACTGGTTTTTAATTCAACGGATTTTTTTTTTCGATCTCTATCCCCGTGTAAGTGAAAGCGTGCGAAGGGTGTCAAGCGTTCAACAGTTTTCACATAGTTAATTACACAGTGAACGCGAATGGCTGGGCGTAGCAATCGTTCTCTAAACGTATCACTGCTAAATGAGTATGTTCCTACATACTCGTGTATATATATACGAGTATGTATGTATGTATGTATGTATGTATATGTGTGTGTGTGTGTGTTGAGTGATCATTTGGAGGGTCGAAGGGTGCGTGTAACCCTTTTACACGATTTGCCTGCCCTCGCGTACTTTTTCATTGCAAACTAAATGGGCGGAATCGAGCGTTCAGTTACGTGTCGCTCGTTCCCTGAACACCGATGCGGGGAACGTTTTCCCCCCTACTGTGCGTATCTCTAGTAAAAATTAGCTCGCACCTCTCTCTTCCTCTCGCGCACTTTTTTTTTCTCTTTCATACATCGTGATCATTTCGACTGGAATATTAGCCAGTGATGCAACGGAAGTGTCATAACAGGAGCAGAAGCGGAAACATATGTCGAAAGTAAATTTTTCGCGGAAGCGAAAACAGAAGGGGATGCGGAAGCGGAAGGGTAAATATTATCTTTTAAATAACAATTCTTTGTCAAGGATTATGGTTTCTTTATTAAATTAATATTCAAAATGTAATAACGGCAAGTTATATTTAACAAAAAGTAATTTTGCTGTTTTTTCACCCCGCGATCTATTTCGGTGTTTTTCGTATACGAGACCAGCTCCACTGAATAATTGTTCACTGGCTACGCTGCTGGGAGGGGCTGACAAATACTGCCGCACTATTGGCAAGAGACAATGGTACTTGTGTTCATTCGATTTCCTCCACATCAGGGGGTCCTCTTGCAGAGGTAGTCTTTGATGTTTTTTGTACTCCAGTAGGTTTGATCGTAACACCAAAAGTAGATTGCCGCTATCGTTAGTCGGGTCTTGCTGGTCTTCGTTCATATTTAACACAAATTCCAACGTTTGTAACGAAATTTGTCATTGAGGTTGTGTATTCTATGATTGGGGCACAACTTGATGAAGGCTGATCTTGATTCTCAATTTGAATTGGGCACCTGTCAGGGCTAGAAGGCATCCCGAGTCGAAATTTTTAGCCTCCTCCGAACCCTCGCAGGACCTATTTCTTTTGTAATGCACAAGCCGCCGGCCTTCCTTGAACCTACCAAACCCCATTTGTCGAGTTCAGCGCCATGAAGAGACCTCCCCTTGGTCCAGTGTAGAGTCTATGCTTTCGATCTCAAATCCGTTTCCTCGACCCGACTCAACCTGCTTGCGGCCCAAATTCCATATCTCCTCCATCATCACTCCATTGTGGCCTGATCGATAACCCGTTCGATGACGAAAAAATACGTTTTCCCTAAGCATCGCCCGAAGAATTGTATAGGTAAATATACATTATCACATGATGAAGAAATACTACACAATAAATAAAAATATATCGTCACCTTTTGAAATTGTTAGTGCAATATTGATATGCGAAAACGATCAAATTTTCTGAATAGCGGCTTATTATTATTTCATAGGCGATTCATAAAAGAATGCTCGTATATGCAGCTTTACTCCAATTCCATCGAATTTATGGGTGCACCTATAAATACGCTATCGTCGATTGACATGAAAACTCCCACTGATTCTAATGCCGCTACCGGTACAATTGACTTATTATGTATTCTACGGCATTCATGTAGATAAGACAGTTCAGAGCGTTACGTGAATTAAAACAGTTTTGACAAGGTTTGTGATGACAGCGTAATGGTGACCTTCGTAAAAACACTCCTTTACACAGTCACAGTTGGTTATTTTAATAAAATTCTGCACATTGCCCAGCATTTTACTGCCATTTTCTGAATTGTAGAGTACATGAGACGATGATGTCCGTAGATTTCTTGGGTATAATTCGCCGACGATTAATTTGCAATCTTTTAGAAGCCTTGTGTAGCTTTGCACATTTCCTATCGGAATATGCGAATTGCGCATCTCCTGTACAATAAAATCGGGAATCTTTATGTACTTTTTGCATGTGCCAACGCTATAACATCTATTATAAACTTGTTGGCATATTTTAACCTGACGTTTCACAGCGATGGCAAAATCTCGAATTGAGCCTTCTGGTAAGGCTCAATTCAATGGTAAGGCATATTTTTTTTCTTCCCGCCTCATATACCGTTAATAGGCTGAATGGAGGGTCCGGAGGGTCTACTGTGCGCCTATAGTAGATCGAATGGAGGGTGCGGAGGCTCTAGGGCGTGCGAAACAGTAGGCTAAATGGAGGGTACAGAGGGTCTACAGCGCGCCTCCAGTAGGCCGAAAGGTGGGCCAGTAGGCTCTACGGGAGCGCTTAAGTAGGCCCACCTGAGGTTCCGTAGGTTCAGTTGTGGTCTTCACTGACCTCCTTTGAGTCAAAAAGTCTACTTTCTGCCATGCCGGAGGTTCATTGGAGGCCCTAACTCATGGTATTTTTAAACATTGTACCCTCCTTTAGATACCCAATAATCCGCTCTCACCGATTTCTGCAAGCCTTCATTTTGTGGGTTGAATGCGGCTCGAAAATTTCGACTCGGGATGCAATCATCTTGAGTTGCGTTTGTATCTCTGGTTCTGATCGCCATGAAATTAAGTATTTCGGACTCAACTTTCTCCGTAACGATGTCATTAAAAAATGTTGATTTGCATCGCGGATCTAAATAAGCGTATGGTCAATCTCGCCGTTTCTAGAAAGTTTCGATTAACTTGCGATATAAAAATGCGGAACCAGCTGCCGAAGCGGATGTGAACAAGTGTGCGGAACTTTCGTGGTTGCGGACGCAGAAGCAGAGGTCTGTTGCATCACTGATGTTATCCCACCATTCCTTTAGTCCAGAAGCTCATTTTGCCGCGTTCTCCTCTCACCTCGATCATTTCTCAGCACCCCCAGCCCTCATCCACGAGCGAAGCTTTACAGCTGAGAAATAGCCCGCGAGGTAGGTTGTTTTTCTCCTCCCTTCGTATTAGGATGCAGGGTAGCCTCGCTTGGCCATGGTGGCGTCCATCGGATCATGTACTCGACTGAATGAATCGCACGGCCATGCTACGCGAGAATATCCCTAGTATGCTTCACCGATGGAACATTGGCTTGGCAAGATACATGGCTTCCGGAAGGTGTGCTGTTGGCAAGGAACTTGTTTTTTTGTCCTCGCCTCCCTCTCTCGTCGTTCGTTTCTCCGCCAACCCACGAAAAGATCCTCGCACGTGCTCCTATGGACCTCACCTCTCGTTCGCCTCCTGCTCTTTCGCTCTCGCCACCTTCCGCTCGTATACGTCCCTTGAAGTGTTTTATGATTCTTACCGTGAACAGCTGCAGCGCCAAAAGCGATTCCGCGCGGATGAAAGCTCGTTCGTTCTTCCTTTCTTCCGTTTTTGCCGAATTTTGTTCTTGAACCCAACGCCGCCCCCGCACGGGTTTGAATAGCTTCGAGAGCCGGCGGAAAAATGACGAAAGGGTCTAATATCGATTGTTCATGTCGGGCACGCGAGGTCGATAGATATGTCATAGAACGAAAAAAGACGCGGGGGATGAAGACCCATTGCTTGAAACTCAATTCGTGCGAGCTTTTTTCAACAGTTACGTCATCAGTCTATCCAACCCAATGGATGTTGTATTCACTCACTGCGCACTTGAACTTTATCGATACCTGCTATATTTTCGAGTAAACACGAAAACCGCGTGTTCTCCGCCACTGCAGGAACTAGGCGTGTTTGACGTGTGCTCAAAGTATGCTACACACATGCATTTGGTAACAATTAAGGATGATGAGTCCCAAATCGCAAATGATAATAAAATTCTGACAATTTGGTACGTTTTTGTACGAAGTATTTCGGAGGTCGTGCAAAAATTTCACGACAATTAGGAAACTCGTTATTGAACAATTAACATTCACAAATTGAGGATGTTGAGTCCCAAATCGCAAATGATGATGAAATTATGAAAATTTGGTATGTTTTTGTATGAAGTATTTCAGAGGTCGTGTAAAAATTTCACGACAATTAGGAAGCTCGTTATTGAACAATTAACATTCACAAATTAAATGTTGTTTTATGGAAACTGATGTAACTTTGCAATAAGTTTTTTTTTGAACTCTCAATTTTATAATATCTACAATATACTGAAAGCAACGGAAACAAAACGAAGTTTATTGATAAATTTTTTTTTATTTGTTTTAAAAATTGTTCTTAACAAAATGTTAATTTTTTAATAACGAGCTTCCTAATCGTCGTGAAATGTTAACACGACCTCTTAAATACTTCGTACAAAAACATACCAAATTTTCGGAAATTTCTTATCATTTTTTATTTCAACCCCTAAGGAGGTTGAAGTAATGATGATAGAATTCTGAAAATTTGGTATGTTTTTACATGAAGTATTCAGGAGGCCGTGTAAAAATTTTATGACGATTGAGAAGCTATTTATTGAACAATTAACATTAACATGTTTCATAGGGACTCAACATCCTTAATCAGAAATTCCGTACGTACTTCTCTGCGAAATGCAATTTGGAACATAACTTTTAAATTTGAAGTAAATCGAGTGAAAATTGTTGAAGTTATTTGTCACGCCAATCGGAAAAAAAGTTGTTTTGAGAAGTTTCGAGTGGTCGGCCATTCTATAGATCGAAATATATATATATATATATTTTCTACCAGCGTGATATTCATACTAAATAAATGTGTAATTATGTTTTATGAGTGAACCACTTTTTCATACGAAAAAACATTGTTAAATTCGTACATGATTTTATACCCTTTACTGTAGCCTAAGGCCTTAAATGTGAATATTCATCCGGATTTCCATGCTTGCTCTCCACGAGAGAGAATAAATTTCCCATGTTCGTTCATCAACGGGCATTTGCTTTGGAGATTTCATCTTTGAATCACTACCAATTGTGAGATGTGCACACTGAAAATTTCATTATTCCAATTCCGCAGTCGATATGCATCCATCCATACCTAATCGATTTTTCGAATAATTCAATTTCTTTACTTACGTCGTCAACTATAAATACTTTCCAATTGTTCGCATGCAACCAATTTCCGAAGGTTTATTGAAAAAAAATTCAACTACTATCTAGAATTGTTTTTTTTCGTGGTTACTTTCAATGCCAAGGAATCACAAAGAAATTGATCGGCGATTTTTATTATTTGCCAATGACCATTTGGGGATACTCATCACGAATGCTGAATAAAAATAAATATCAATAGTAATGAAGAATAATAGAAAATAGCTATAACTAAAAGTGACAATTATGAGTAACGTGTGACATCGTATAAAAATGTTTTCCCTGTATTTCTACGAATGGGAATTTCAATGTCTTTTTTACGATAAGTGTATATAAGTAGAATATGCACCGATTTGGTCAGCCCACTGCTTTCGTACACACCTCTTTGTCGGCCACCTCGCAAGCTCATCACCACGAGGTCGGTGGCGTGAACGAGCTTGAACGGACTTTTATGTTAGGAGGGAGAGAGGGTGAGTGAGCGAATCGAGAAGGGCTCGCTGAGGGCTGAGACGAAGGGGGTAAATGGAAAGAAAGGGATGAGGTAAAAAAAAGAGATAAACTATCTCGTCATTCAATCACATGAGCGAAGGTGGTGAGCAAAATAGACACAGTATGTTTATATCACTGTAATCGCACGGTTGTCAGAGTATTTTAGCCCCTTTATGATTGTGTCCTCGATAAACCAATTACTCAACGAGACACTTTTTTTTCTTTCGCATGGAAAAAGTTATACTTGAGCGCGCGAAAGAGCTCACTTTCGTGCTAATAAAGGGTGTCTCAAAATCACATGACATTTTCATTTATTAATAAAACGTATTGTTTATTCGAAAAGTACGAATATTTTTATTTTAACGGTGTATCCCTGCTTGAAAGCCCAATTTGAAGGGTCAGAATGATGAATTTTTTACTAGTGACACATTGGTTGGAATAAATTCATTTTTCCCAGCACGACTACCGTTTGAACGCTAACTATGCAAATTCAAGTCAAGAGTGCGAAAGTTACTCAACATACCAATACCCGACAATTTTCATTCTCATCACTCCAAATTTTGAGCACGTCTTTAAAATAACATTTCGAAGTCAACTACGTACGGAATTTTCCATGGGTCAATGGTAGCATTAGTTATTAACAAATGATTGTCCTTTTTTTCTGTCGAAAATTGAGTTTTCATTTTAAATGCTTCCCAATTACACAAAAATTCACATTTTCATGTAAATTAATAGAATTTTTTTTCTTCAAATTTTTTTAACGAACAAATCGCGAAAAACCACTCAATTTTAGACGTTTACAGTGGTGTAAGCATTATTTGGATAATTTCTTGAAACAGACGACAAAATCTTGGGAAATCGTTCGCTTGGCTTACTCGATCAACTGTTGCGAAACTTTTTGTTTCGTTGACAGTTACATTGACAGATGAGATTTTTTAAACTCTGATAATAAAAAAACCGAAAAATAGCTTTATGGTGTTTGGGAAAATATGCAAATTGTTAATTCCAATTTGTTTATTCTTTTTTCTCAATCGAGACCCTTTGACGAAAGTAAGACTCCAGTGACAGACGACGAGGATGAAAATGCGAGTGGGAAGCTTCCGCGAGGATGATGATATGGTATAATTTATGAGATTCTTGTGAAAGAAGGGGGATAAATTAAAGTATATGCAGACAAATATATGTGCATTGGGACGAAGAGCGTAGCGGAGTTAGCATGGCCATAGAACGAGCTCGCGAAATGTGAAACAAGCTAGACGTACACGCCACTCTGATATCTTACTATGCATATACGGGATGGCGCGTGTTTGGAATTCAACACACTCCGACTGCTGTTTTTCCTCTGTGACTGCTAGTTTTCTTTTTTACTTTCTGCCTCGCAGCCCTCTCTCTCTCTATCTCTCTCTCTCGCCCTCTCTCTCTCTTTAAGAATACGTACGTAAATAAATAAATAATATAGAGTATTATTAATAAAAGTAAATGAAGTCATAAATAAATAAAAGTAGTGAAAAATAAAAAATAAGTAAATGTAAATAAAGAAATAAATAAGTAAGAATATTAATTTGATGCACAGGGATAGATGAAAGTTATACTCGTTGATTCAAACGAAAAGTATGCACAACGTATGCTCAATATTTATTTGAATGGAACGAAAGCCATTCGATGTGCATTAAGGGTTGTCGGTTATTGCATAATGCAATCTGAATGAGTTTTATTGATTGCACGAATATTTCCGTGCGTTAAGGTCTTAGGCCACAGAAATGGGTATAAAATAATGTGCGAATTTAACAATTTTTTTTCGTATGAAAAAGTGATTCACTCATGAAATTAATTACACATCTATTTAGCATGAATGTCAAGTTGTTAGAAAATAAATATATATTTTTTTCGATGTACAAAATGGCCGACTAATCAAAACTTCTCGAAACTGCTTTTTTCCAATTAGCGTGACAAACAACTTCAACAATTTTCACTCGTTTTACTTCAAATTTAAAAGTTACGTTCCTAATTGCATTTCGCAGAGAAGTATCTACGGAATTTCTGATTAATCGAAAACTTTTCATTTTATGAGCAGTTATAACGAAATTTTTTACTGAAAATTAATTTTTTACGCTCAAATACCTACAACTTTTAATAAATATATTTTTATATATTTATTAAATATTTAAAACAATATTTTTTAAATTCCTTACGTCCTTCTCTAGGTATTCTAATGTAGATTGACGAGAATTTTTGTTCTTTGTTCTAGGTTAAAAAATTATGGATGCTAAATGTCACGCCGCGGAGCGCCTAAAAAAAAAGATTAAAAAAAATTCGTAGTCGGCCTTTTTGTACATCGAAAAAAACAAAAAAATGTTTTTTAACAGCTTGATATTCATACGAAATAGATGTGTAATTAATTTTATGAGTGAATTACTTTTTCATACGAAAAAAAATTGTTAAATTTTGATTTCATAATGAATGAAATGTTTTATAATGAATGGAATTTATAATAATTAAAAAAAAAATGATTTCATACCCGTTAGTGTGGCCTAAAGCCTTAATAACTTCTTTCCATTAATTATTTCAATCCATTGATAATTTAATATCCAAAAATCCAATAGGCATTGCTAAGAAGAAAACGTGTGTATGTTTTTTCGGTTCTTCACAAATGCCATTTGAATTTTATCCCATTTTCGCTGCCCAGTCCCCATATCAGATGTGCGCCCACAAAAATCGAATAAACATTCTTTCTCAATTAATCACCGGAAGCGCGTGTACGCGCAAATTCGTATTCGTGCGAGCCCGTAATCCACTCGTCACCCTCTTCACTCGTTATTCGAGTGTGTGTTTGCGTACGTATTCATGTCAAGTACCTGTGGGGCCATTAATCAATTTGTCGGGAATGGGGGGGGGGGGGTAATGAAGCATACGAGCAACGGAGGAAGCCATTGGCGATACAGTTTGAAAATGAGTCCATTCACTTCCGGTATGCTCATATATTATGCATCAGGGACATCTTCTGGTCGAGGTACCCTCCACCAGCTATGTATATAGTTTTTTCAATTACGTATTTGAACAATCGTACGGTCTATGCCAATTTTCAAACGTGGCTAGAAATTATCAATTTTCATCCGTGTATTTTTTTTCTTCATAATTTGTGCATTTGAGTACGTTGGATCCTTAAGGGATAGCACGACTTGAGGATTTTGGAAAAATCGTTTTTAAGGCTTAAAAAATACTTTGGGGCATACATCAACGTAGATGGACAAATGTATGGTGCAGGCATCGCAGATTAAGGGGGAATATACCTTTGTGAGGTGAAAATCAAGGGTCATTCTTGACAATTTATTTAAGAAAAACAAAACTATATTTTTAAATTCGATTTTTTATACATGTTAGTACAAACCTTAAAGTAAAAGATTTTTTGTATTATTTTGAAACAAAATGGCGGCGCAGTAGTCGATTAAAGAAATCTCCTTTTTTCCTAGTGCTCCACGAGCGTATTGGCACAGGTCATAATTTTCAAGCTAGAACAAAAAACGACAAATATTTTGAAAGTAGATATACAAAATCGGTCCATTACGTAGGGGTTTTTCAAAATATTGATTTAAAAAATAATGGCGTTAATGTGAAAAAAAATGTAAATAAATCGGTCGAATATCGATCATAAAATTTTTTAATTTCTACTTATCGAAAAAATCCTACGTACTGTGCTAGAAAATATTGTCAAGAAGCTACAGTTAAATTTTTAAGTCAATCGATTGAAAACTCGAGGCGCAAGGCCCGTGTCTAAAAACATAGTTTCGGCAAAATCGCGTTTAAACCCATTTTCTTTCAAAATAATGCAAAAAACAAAAATTCTTTCACTTTAAGACACTAATATGTATGAAAAAGCGAATTTGAAAATATTGTTTTCTTTTTCTTAAGTAAATTGTCAAAAATGACCCTTGATTTTGCCCTTACAAAGGTATGGTCCCCCTTAAAGGTAAACAAAAATTTCGAGGATTTAAGTGCTCGTACAATTTTAAACGCGTTTTTCTCGAAACCACTTTTTTCAAACTAGGAGGACGAATTACTCGAACACCTGTGGATCGATTTAAAATTTTGATAGTTTCACAATTACATTCTCTATGGGAGTACGTAGCCGTTTTTTGATTAAATGTAAACTTTCGTTTTATAAACAATTTACTGCTTATTTTTTGGGCAAAAAATCGATTTATTCCTTTCAAAGTGCGCCATTTTTTCGAAATTTGATTTAAAAAAATCCCTCCGTAGTCCCATAGCTAATAATATATAGATTATAATTTTTTTTGGTTTTTGTTCCAGGTCTTATACTTTACGAGAAAACTGTCCTCCCGTGAAGCTATTTGTAAAAAACACGATTTTCAAGATGAGCTCTGTCGCCGCCATTTTGTATGAAAATTATAGTAAATTTTTTTGTTGTACTTTAATATGTGTTAAATAAACCCTCTCGAAAGAAATCCTAATCCTTTTTTCATACTCCCAAAATAAATTGTCAATGTTAGGCCTTATTAACTTCTGGAATTTTTGTTGATATTTTGGGAATTCGGGGAGAGTTATCAGCAATTATCGATTGACGCAGATCCGGCTTCGCCGTAATTCCTGGCTCCGGATATTATCCGGAGCAGAAATTGTCGTAGGGATCCAATTGGATTCCCATACTTGTCCCTATTTCCTGATGGTGAGCGAATTGGTCATCACATTGGATCCCTGTACTAAAACGTCGGGCTCGTACGTTGGATCCTAATCGGAATTCCCCATTGGAATCCAATGTACGAATCTAATTTGAATCCTAAAGGAGTTCCACATTATCGAAAAGAATCCGATATGATCCTTGATAGATCCCTTCGCATTCTGTAGGGTAAATTTTCTAAACGAAATATATGAATATAGAAAATGAGAGGATCTAACAAATTATAAACTTGAACTCGAAAAAGTATAAATCGCTTATGAAAGTATATGTTAAGGGACCAATCACACCATTCTAGGGTGACTGACTTGAAAATTGGTGATTTTTATGATTTTCTAAATGAATCTTTTTATGATTTTCTAAATAAATCTTTTTATGATTTTTATGATTTTCTAAATAAATCTTTTTATGATTTTTATGATTTTCTAAATAAATCTTTTTATGATTTTCTAAATAAATCTTTTTATCTTTCCTAAATAAATTTTTTAAATAAAATTCGATAATTAGTCCGACTTTTTTTTCATTAAAATTGCTTATGTTGTACATAATAATATTTTTCAATGCTTTAGTTTTATTATATTATATAATTTTTTGCCGACTGCAACGTGATGCTTAAAAAATATCGCCCGACGGTGGAAAGTCCTGCGTCTCGAAAATTGTCTGAGAGAAAAAGGTCGAAAAGATTACTAGACAGTTTAAAAAATGTAGAGGCGCACGGAGTATTTTTTTGCGATCAAAATTAACAAAATGGTGGCCATTTCATAATTAAGTGTCAAATTCGGCATTTTTAGAAGAATTATTTTTCCCAGATTTATATTTTGGCGAAAATTCTGAATTTTGAAAAACCTTGAGCGACCCCTAAATATTCATTGGCCGGCTGGAGCTTTTGCGAGGTTACTTTAAAAATTGTGAAGCGTCAAATTCATGGGTGACAAATGGACGAAAAAAAATCGATTTTTTAATGAAAATTTGACTTTTTGGGAGGCTTAAGCGATCTCTAAATGTTTTTTTATCGCTCGCAGCTTCCGCGACAATTTTTTTTTTCTTTAAACGAGAAAATCGAATGGTGAGAAAAAGGAAAAAAAATAGAGCTCAAAATTGTGCCACCCTAATGTACAACGAAGGCACACATTTATTTTTTCGTATAATCTGCTTTCTGAGGGTTCAACATCTCATAATAAGCCTAGCTTTTTTCTTCCATTTGCCGCTCTTGTTCGCTGTCGTTTGCAAGCTACCGGGAAAGTTTAGCTGGCGACTCGCCAATGCTTCGTACCCTGTACACCCATCGATAACACTCGTACTTGCGTTACCGACACCCATCTCCCGATATGCCTCCGCATAATAGTACGAAATGCCGTGCACATACAGGGTGTCCTGTCACGACTGGATAATCCCGAAACTGTCAATAGTCATCTTCTATATGCTGGAATTTCACTTTAGTAAAAGTCCCATGGTTTTCGAGATATTGGGCTTTGTTATTTTTTGAAAAAAAAAATCATCTGCATTTGGTTTTTTGCTTGCCATTTCTACAAATGATACGAATCGACAATAACTAAGCAACTTTTTCAAGTAATTGGCACGATATGCGTAGTACATTTTTTTACACTGCAGGCTATCAATGTCAGATGTTCGAATTGGTTTGTTTGAAAATTCTGCATAAGATGTTTCTTCATAAAGTTTCCTTAACATTTGAGGTTAAAAAGAAGACTTTTCTGCATAAAAGAACAACCAAGAGTATTTTTTTAAACCGGGTCAAAAAAAGTTTTAATTTGTAGAAGTGGCATGCCAAAAACCAAAAGCAAATGATTTTTCTCTCCAAAACCGTGCGATTTTTGCTAAACTGAAAATCCCGCTTATAGTAGGACATGATCTGGCTTATCGACAGTTGCAGGATTATTTATTCATAATAGGACACCCTGTATATATATGTATATGAGGTATTCCACGTGAATCCGATGGACTTTTTCCCTGACACCCGGCAATTCGATTGATTTTTAAAAATCAGATTCCATTCACTCTAAAAGGAACCCTGAATTTTTCACATTTTTCGAATCGAACCTTAGTCAAAAAAAAAAAAATTTCCCAAAAAAAAAACGGCCCGTTTTAAAAATCTGAAAAAATTGCCAAAAATGAGTGATTATACGTAAAAATTTTCAAGCGTTCACCCACAGTGGCAGTATGATTTTTTGTGTGCCGAAGACGACTTCAATTGAAATTAATACCGGAACTTTTTGATTGCTAACTGTTCAAGGTCCATGATTGTGATTTGGTTATTCAAAAATGGTCAAAAAAATTCAGAATAGTCTAAAAAATGGTCAAAAAATAACATTTTCTGCATCGGGATGAAAGAAGAATTAATACTCCGATAATCATGAAAAAAAAAAACATGAAAAAGGCGTTTGAGCACTAACTAAAAAATTGTTTAGAACCCTCAAATTTTGCAAAACTTTCTTTTTCTTAACATACTTCAACCGTTGAGAAAAATAATCGATTTTTTTTAATCACCGTAGCGGCCACTTTAAATGGTCCACCCTGTATACATATATATATATATATATATATATATTAGAGCTTATATATAAAGGAAACGGTGATTTTGAGAACTCCGAGGACAGACCTCATAGCTCCTATTGTCGCCATACCCAACATTATCTAAATCCCAATGTTCCCAGAGTTACCTTTAGCCAAGTGCAAGTATGTTTATACAAGGGTCATTTACAGGGCTGCCATGTCCTGAAAATGGAAGTTTCGTTGGTAAGAATATGAATGACCGTCTTTAAACAGCCATTTATGCTGAAGGCCCACATAACGAAAATATAAAGGCTTCAAGGTACCATTTCCCAAATATATTTATATATCGTGTTCTACTATGGCTGCCGAATTTCCTTTGACTGCTACATCATACACATGCACACAGCCCGTTTCACCGTCGGATCTAGGGCTTTTTGCCGACTCAATTATTTAGAGTACTAAATTATTTTTAAAAAAGCAGTCCTGCCAAGCCTTGTGCTCCAAACTCGTTTTACTCCATCTTTTCGTTCGTCCTCGTAATCTGCTGACAAAGATCGGCCAAAACGCCAATTTTCCAACTGCGGTAATTCGTTTTCCCCGCGCGGAGACTGGCACGAAAATGGACCGTTCGAGAAAAACTTGAAGGACCCTGATACACCCTGGCCATTTTTCATTGCGATTATTTGCAGGAAGAGACAAAGGATGAAGAAAAAAAGCACAGAACGATCCGTTCTCATATGAAGAGGGACGTTTCTACGTACGTGAGGAGCAATCCTATGGTATCCAGAGCAGACAAATATGTCGGCTATCCTATCAGGGAACACGAGACGTGTATCGTAATCGTGCAGATATCCAAAAGTTGCCGCCGCTCGGGTTCGGAAAAGGATATAATATAGGGGAGGATGAAAAATTGATACAGCCGTGGCTCTCAAGAGTGAGAAAGAGACAGTGACATAGTACGGGGAAGATAGAGCGTGCGATATATCAAAAAAGACACATACGTAAGACAACACGTGACACGATGGCCACACAATTCTCTTCGCAAAGGCATACACTTTTACCACGAATATTTGCAAATTTGGGCCCAGTGTCTCCGTTTTTTCACAAACGATTAGTCGGATATTTCCGCAAAAAAATTGACTTACCTCCAATTTTCCCTTGCGTAGGAAAAACTTGTAAAAAGTATTTTGTAAAAGCAAAAAGTGTTTTGTAAAAGTAAAAAGTATTTTGTAAAGGTAAAAAGTATTTTGCTAAAGTAAAAAGTAATTCGCAAAAGTAAAAAGTATTTCGCAAAAGTAAAAAGTATTTTGTAAAATAAAAAAGTATTTTGTATAAGTAAAAAGTATTTCGTAAGAGTAGAGAGTATTTTGCAAATGTAAAAAGTATTTTGTAAAAGTAAAAAGTATTTTGTAAAGGTAAAAAGTATTTTGCAAAAGTGAAAAGTATTTTGCGAAAGTGAAAAGTATTTTGAAAAAGTGAAAAGTATTTTGAAAAAGTGAAAAGTATTTTGGAGAAGTGAAAGGTATTCTCAAAAAGCAAAACGTATTTTGTAAAAGTAAAAAGTGTTTCGCAAAAGTGAAAAGTATTTTGGAAAGGTGAAAAGTATTTTGGAAAAGCAAAAAGTATTTTGAAAAAGCAAAAAGTATTTTGTAAACGTAAAATGGATTTTGTAAAAGTAAAAAGTAACGTGTAAAAGTGGGATAATTTTGCGAATTATACATTAGAGTAATTGTGTTTAAATTTTTATTAAAAATTGAATAACAATATAACAATTGAAATTAAAATGAAAATTTAGTATTGAATAACGCAATGACTATAATTAATCAGAGTTTAGAATAATTAATTCGAATTTGTTATTAATTGGAGTTATTTCGAATTATTACTAAATCAAGTTCGTGTCATAAGGCAAACCTCTGTTTCTTCGACACCTTACAAAAGTTCTTTAAAGGTACAACTGCAGCTTAAATTTGTTGCGTTGTTCTAATCCCCACTTTGCCGTAGAAAATCTATGAAATTTACATTTACTGTTCCTTCCAGCATTTTTCCAATGTATTATACAGCAACTTTCGTAGTCCACTTTTAATGGATACATTTTTTGTTACTTTTATTGCAAAAATCTCGTTTTACGCTCGTATAGATTTGACTGATCAATACCCAAGTTTATTGCAATTTTTGTCCACTGCGGGCGCTGTGTTCGATTTAATTACCCCACCCTACACTCTGCACGGAGCCAATAGGGCCTTGTGAAAAATACAGTCGTAATACGCCGGAGGCTCTACTACCCGAGAAAAAGTTGCAAATAGCGCTCTTTGATATGAAAATATTACGATATTAATCTTTTTCCGATTCATGCCACTGTGGAGGTATACCTATAGCTCTGTGTTTATGAAAAGGTAGTAAAAAGATAAAGAAGTATAAAAAGCAGTCGTTTAGCCAATGGGATCTCAATTCCTTTGTGATCAATTTTCTATATCATAGCATCGTGGCAGACCGACTCGGCATCGTGTTCTTTTCTCTCAATACCTCACTCGCTTCCTCTGTACATCTCTCATCGATCTTTCGGACCAAGCTAGCCCCCAATTCCCCACTCCCCCAAGACCCGCTTAGCGCTCGCGGCTTTTCTCTTCCTCCCTCGTTTTCTCTTTGTCCCTCTCTCGTTTGATCCGGAAAAAGAGGTTTCCATTATCCTTCGGCGCTCGGTTGGCCGTAAGATCAGCAGAGAGAACTCTTACCGCTGTTGCCTCTCGCGCTTTCGTATTATATATATTTTAGACCGACACATAAAGGGTGTATCAAAAAGACCTGACATTTTTCAATAACTGTGCAGTAACAATGTAGCGAATAACAATTTCTATGCGTTGCTCGATCGTGTAATTCTCCACGAGTAAACCTCAATACACTGCAAAAACAAATGTGTTGTTTTTACACAATAAAGGTGTGCTAATGGCTGTAGACACTTTTTACACGTTTCAACGTGTGCGAAAAATAACACGAATTGATGCGTTCAGACAACACACTTACACGTGTGTTATTTTCTTACGAACGTTAGAACGTGTAAAACGTGTCTACAGCTCGTAGACACGTTTAAAGCGTGTTTAAAAAACACGTTTAAAACGTTTTACACGTAAACGTGTTACACATAAAAGTTTAAAACGTGTTTAAAAGCGCGTTGAAAAAAGTGTTTAAAAGCGTGTTCAAACGTGTTTAAAAGCGTGTTCAAACGTGTTTAAAACGTGTTTAAAAGCGTGTTCAAACGTGTTTAAAACGTGTTTGAAGACACTTTGAAAACGTTTTACACGTAAACGTTTAAAACGCGTTTAAAGCGTGTTAACACGCGTTTACAACGTGCTTAAGCGTGTTTAAAAATGTGTTTAAAAACATGTTCAAACCGTTTTACACGTAAATGTGTAAAAAGTGTCCGCAGCCATTTACACACTCAAAGTGTGTAAAAACAACGCACATATTTTTGCACTACTGTATACACATGGGATGCGTCGGAACAATAAATTGAATAACAAAAGCTTTTTATCGTCAAAATATATGTATTTATTGAACTGAACTTGGCAGTACTTATATATTACTCTGTACGTATGAGAGGTGTCACTGTTTTTCTTGTCTTCGCATAGGCTAGGTTCTCATACAGCTTCACGATGACGGGCGCTTTTTGATTGTCGGTGATGGCCTAGAAACAAAAATACGTCGCTAAAGATTGAATGCAGCTATCGAGGTTTTGGTAAATAGATTCCAATTTCAGGTTCTTTCACGTGACAAACTCAAAAATGATCTATAAATGAAACAAAAAGTTAAGACCAAATATGGTCTTCGATTAAGGCGTTACCCTCACTTGTAGCGCAAAAAAAGGCCTTTTTCATGAATTTTTTTAAAGAAAACTACAAAATTTTTTTAATCGATCAATATACCATCTTAAAGAACACATCTTGAAGAACTTTCAGTAATTTTTTTATTGAAAAATATTACATTGTTTAGTGGCAAATGGCCGTCAATGAAATAATGTTTTTATATACACGGTTTGCGGTGACCAACATTGCGGCGAAGTGGATCATCTGAAAAAAAAATGCGGATGGATTTAGTCAAATATAAGTATAAACTAGTCTTTAATCGAAGGATTTTAAAAAATATTCATTTTTCACAAAATCGCGGACAGTCAAAGTTAATGGTTCGATTTTAACGAAAAAAAACGGCCGTTTTTTGGCTATAAAACGGCCATTTTTTTTCGAAAAAAAAAATCGAACGATTAAAGACTACATTTTTATGTATTAAATAAGCCTGCAAAATTTCAAGAAGATCGGTTCATTAGTGTTCGAGTAATCTTGGTCACCGACTGCAGAAATGCCATTTAAAAAAAAACGCGTTTAAAGTTTCAATTTCAGTTCTTCAATTCACGGATTCTTCTCTTTCAACGCTCATATCTCAGTCAATTTTGTTCGGATCGACTTGAAATTTTCAGGACATATTCTCAGATACTTATACTTTAAAAAAATGCAATAAAAAAAAATCGATTTTTTTCAAAATCGCAAATGGGGGTAACCCCTTAACCGGTCAATCAATCGATGTCAAATCAACTAATGAGTTTCACGTGATGCCGTAACCAAGGTGATTTTTAAAACATGTGATCAATACCTCGTAATTAACACACTTGAACTGTGTTGCTTTTTTCCGTGTTGTTTTTGCTCGTGTGTTGCTATCAACGTGTGTTGTTTTGTCCAATGTGTATAAATATGCGTCTTGTGTGTTAATTCTACACGCTTTATGTTTTTTTGAATAAGCCTGTTATTGACGGGGACAGCTACGAGGGTGTGTAACAATTGAATGCGTAAAAATTGCACACTCGCGTATGTATTTCCTTCCCATTTATCCCTTCCTATTTATTTATTCCTCTCTTCCTCTTTCACTCGGCCAGTTTCTGTAAAAACGGCTCGGCATTTCCAGCTGAAATACAAGCGTTGACCGGTTCGACACGAGAACTTTTGAAAGCGATGAGACTAAAGTAACGGAAAGCGAGGGAAAGAAGAAGAGGCGGACATGGCCGCCAAAAAGTATATTAAAGTTATCACCTCGAAAGTCTGCGAATTGCGGAGTCGCGCCGATCGATGAAGAGGATATCAAATCAAAATGGCGCGTGAATGGAATGGCGAAAATACCGAAGAACCCGGAAATTACCAAACTTGAAAAATCCAATTTATCCTGAGAAGAATGGGATTTATTCGATTTACTCGGTGAGCTTGCCCTCGAATCAATTGAACTTTTATGACACCCATCTAACAATATTTTTTCACTCGCACTGTTCGCCAGTAAGATTAATTCGATTAAAATGAATATCATGCTGTTCGTACGGGGTCCATTGGGCGGCGAATGTGCCAATTTGAATGAAAATGCCATTTGTGTTGAATTTGCACTAAGAGAAGAGTCCATGATTTATACAAAAAAAATAACGCGAATGGTAGAATTTGTTGACACTGCAATTATAATATTGGTTGATAGTATTTTTGGTTAGTTTGAGTGTGCGGTTGAAGCTATTTTTGTCAAACTATCATATCTCAAAAATATCACCCTACATTTTTTAAATTGAAAATTGCCAGGTTTATGATTTTTGAGTAAAAAATGGCTTTTTTCACGCATTCAATCCCTTCCTGATTTTTGCTCGCCATTTTAAACGTCGATTGCAACATTATACCGAGAATGCCACATTCTAGAAGGTTCAAACTAACACCTTGAATTTTCATAAGCCATTCGGAACGATGTAATCAACGTGGCAATCGTTCAAACATGGCTGGGAGTTTAAACATCTAGAAAAGTCTTCTTTTTAACCTTAAATGTTACGGAAACTTTATGAAAAAAGATCTTACGCAGAATTTCCATACAGACCAATTCGAACATCTGACTTTGATAGCCTGTGGTGTAAAAAAAAAGTACTACGGACATCGTGCCAATTACTTAAGATAGTAGCTTAGTTATGGTCGATTTGTCACATGTCATTTGTACAAGACTTGGGCCTTGTAGAAATAACATGAGAAAAACCAGGAGCAGATAATTAATATAAACAAAATAACACGAAGCCCAAAATTTCGAAAACCATGGGACTTTTACTTAACTATTTATATACAGGGTGTCCGAGAACTGAATGCATTCTCTGGAATAGGGGGTTGGGCTTGAAATTCTGAGTCGATTGATATAAGCATGTATGGGTCTCAGATCAAGCCCTGAATTATTATGAATTTTTAAAGGCGGGCGCACCTGATTGGCCCGCCTTTAAAAATTCATAATAATTCAGGGCTTGATCTGAGACCCATACATGCTTATATCAGTCGACTCAGAATTTCAAGCCCGACCCCCTATTTCGGAGAACGCGTTCGGTTCTGGGACACCCTATAGATATATGCAGTCTATAGAAAAGGCCGTGCCGCCTGCATAATTTAACATTAACCCCGTCGTGTATGTGAAACCCTGACTTTTCTTAACAGCAAATACATATGTATATTTCTGTATCGGTTTCAAATATTTAAGGATGTTGAGTCCCAAATCGCAAATGATGATAAAATTCTGAAAATTTGGTATGTTTTTGTATGAAGTATTTCAGAGGTCATGTAAAAATTTCACGACAATTAGGAAGCTCGTTATTGAACAATTAACATTCACAAATTAAATGTTGTTTTATGGAAACTGATGTAACTTTGCAATAAGTTTTTTTTTGACCTCTCAATTTTATAATATCTACAATATACTGAAAGCAACGGAAACAAAACGAAGTTTATTGATAAACTTTTTTTAATTTCTTTTAAAAATTGTTCTTAACAAAATGTTAATTTTTTAATAACGAGCTTCCTAATCGTCGTGAAATTTTAACACGACCTCTTGAATACTTCATACAAAAACATACCAAATTTTCAGAATTTTCTTATCATTTTTTATTTCAACCCCTAAGGAGGTTGAAGTAATGATGATAGAATTCTGAAAATTTGGTACGTTTTTACATGAAGTATTCAGGAGGTCGTGTAAAAATTTCATGACGATTAAGAAGCTATTTATTGAACAATTAACATTAACATGTTTCATAGGGACTCAACATCCTTAAAAGGAATCAACATCACTTCGAACATAGAATCATGTTGATCGTATTTTTTTCGCGTTCAATAGTCATGCAGTACGTGTAGTCGCATCTATGTGGATGCTTGCATGACACTTACATGGCCCTCCGATTCGCGGGAAAGTGCTCTCCCGTCAATGAAATTACGTACGTGCGGCAAGTGCATCGATGGCGGTCACGTGAGCACTATCGATAAAGTACCTCGCCCAACGAGAAGTGCGTGTATTCTCAGCGATGAAATTTTATACACGCGATGCTCGACCATTTTTTTTTTGTACTTTGAAGAATTTTTCCACCTCCGCTGAGTCTTCGTTACTTTATAAAAAGTAGTCGCTACGTTTTTTCGCACATTGAAATAACGGGAGAAAATTCTTTCGAAAAGTCGATTCGCCTTGATGGAATTATAGCGAGTTTTGAACATAAAAACAGAGAGAGAGAGGGAGAGAGAGAGAGAGAGAGAGAGAGAGAGAGAGAGAGAGAGAGAGAGAGAGCCTCTGACAATTCATCGTGAATTTTCGAAAACGGTTTCACTAAAAAGGGTCATACTTAAAAACCCTCAAGGGTAAACATCGAAATTCAAAAAACAATTCTGTGAAAAATATTGGTCGACAGTCTCGGGAGAATTTTCCGGTGGTTCACGTGTTTATGGGCGTACGTAGGGCGCCTATCGTTTTCTTTTTATTTCTTTGCGTCTCCCGAGCGAGACGAGAGAATTAAGAATGAAGTTGGTGCATGGGAGGAAAAAAAGTAAAAAAGAAATCTTCTCGTCGAAGGTCTACGCGCGGAACGTCTGGGGCCACTTTGCAAAGTTCCATGGGACTCATGAAATTTTCATGTGATAATTTTTTCTCATCCTTGCTAGGGATCGGGAAAAACCAGTCGACCGGTGCAACGACTCGACGTCGTGCGCCAGACACAAGCGTGAGGAGGGAAGATCTTTTCTTTTTTTTTTTTTTATCGAATACACTGCAATTTCTTCAGCCATTTGAAACCGTTTTTATTCTCCGCTCACGCGACCGTATAATCCGGACAATTCTCCGCACAAAGGTCGCTCGCGTGAATCTTATCGAATGGTCCTTTATTTTATCCGTAAGATGCGCTATTGAAAATACGATCCGAGCAATCAGCGAATAAAAATCGAGATTCATATGCAGTGGAAAAACTAGGCGTGTTTGACGTGTGTTCAACGTATGTAGAAGTGACACAACATATTGCCATGTTTATTCTACACGCTTATGTATTTGTTAACACAATTACAATTACACACGTGATGCGTTAAAATTACACACGTGAGTGTTCAATTTTTATGCATTAAATTATTACTCACCTTCGTAGCTGTCCCCATCATTAACACGATTATTCGAACACACATAAAGCGTGTAGAATCGAAATACAAGACCCATATTTACACATTGGACACTTTTTACACGTTTACGTGTAAAACGGTTTGAACCTGTTTTATACACGTTTTAAACACGTTTTAAACGCGTTTTAAACATGTTTTAAGCACGTTGTAAACACGTTTTAAGCACGCTTTAAACACGTTTTAAACACTCTTTAAGCACGTTTGAAACGCGTCTTAAACACGTTTTAAACACGTTTTAAGCGCGTTTTAAACACGTTCTTGAACACGTTTCAAACACGTTTTTGAACACGTTTTAAACACGTTTTTAAACGCGTTTTAAACACGTTTTAAACACGTTTTAAACACGTTTTAAACGCTTACGTGTGAAAAAAAATAACACACGTAAGTGTGTTGCTTGAACGCATCTATCCGCGTTATTTTTACACCGTTATTTTTCACACCCACTAAAACGTGTAAAAAGTGTATACCGCCATTTATACACCTAAAGTGTGTAAAACCAACACATCTGTTTTTGCAGCCCGAATAGTGTTGACGCCAAGAAGAATACCAAAAACTTCCGGAAGAAAACACGCTCATTATGAAAGTTCCAAAAGACCAACACATTATATTCGTACAGTTTTTTGTAGGTCTCATTGCATTGATGCACTTTAAACTGTATGTAACATCACTGGAAAAAAAAGACGGGTAATGTTCACAACGGTGCTGTTTGTTAACGAACGAAAGCGTCGGCTTCGTTCCAGCGGCAAAATATTTGCAAGAAACCTGGACCGGAATCATCGATATAGGCTCACTCATTTTCGAAGTTTCTGGAAGTCTCATGACCGAATGCATCGGAAGAATTGACCGCGAGTACATGCTTTTCGCGATTTTCTTTTGGGCGATTCGAGACTTCCGAGATAGCGCACAATTTCTTGTAGTTCGATTTTGCCTCCTTCCATCCATACACCCACACCCATGCACACATATCAATAGGAAAGATGATTTCGAAGACATGAGACGTCGGAGGCGTCCTCGAAATAACCCGATGTACTGATAGTCAATATTCCTTAGCTATAAGGGTTTTAAACTATTCTTTATATATATATATATATATATATATATATATATGTACAATCGACGGTACAAGGGCGAGGTGGTTTTGCTCACCATTCGCGTTTCCGTTACTCTCCATCGATCCCGCAAACTCTGTGGTACCGTAAGCGTGAAATACTCTTCTCGCAGAGGGATATGTATAAGAAAGGATACCAGAGCTTATATTCGAGTTTTATCTCCTGACGGAAAACCGTCTCTCTCTCTCTCTCTCTCTCTCTCTCTCTCTCTCTCTCTCTCTCGCTCTCTCTCTCTCTCTCCCTCTTTCTCTCTTTCGCCGGCCTTCGATCATCGACTTTCTTCTCTCAAGTTTTACCTGAAATCTTCACAAAACGGAAGTTACCCCCAGAAAGCAAATCGATACGAGTTCAGCCTCCCCATTCCGGAAAGATCGAGGTCTTCGATAATCTGGCATTCGTTACGTGCGCCATTGATTTCACAGTGGAGTCTTAAGTACACCAAGTGTCTCGTGGAGAAGGATTCCCGTGAAAAAGCAGTCAGAGTGATTTCATTCGCGCCCAGTTCGAAGCGGTTTTCCTGCGTTGATTTGGTGGTAAATTAATTGCCGCGACTAACCGAATCCACCTTCCAAAACGGCTGATGTTTATCTAACAGTAGAAATGCAGCCACAGTTCAATTTGTCTCTGGGTGTCAGCACGAGCAAACGAGTTTTTTAATTGACCTCAAATCGTTCCTCGAGGGACGGTTTTTTTACACCGAGGTTCACGATTCCGCAAATCTGTCGATTCGTAACCTTCATAATTGAATATCACGCAGATGTATCTTGTAATTTGGAAAAAACGACGGAAATGGTCCAATGAGGAAAATGCAAAGCTTGAGGTGACGAAGACGAATGACGGTCCATTTAATTTTTACAAACATTGCAGAACAATGAGATTGAAGTAAAAAAATGTGAGAACGAAGTATTGATTATTGATGGAGATATTGGTAGATCGAAGATCCAACCACTTTCGTAGGTATGTCAAATACACATTTCATTTATCACGCTGTGAGTTGTATTTTAATGGAGATGTCAGCCTGTCTGTTTAGTAACCTCGATCTTTTTCGTACTCCAACGAGTAACCAGGCATTGCGGGTGTTTCGTGAGGGCAAATTTTTGGGGTTGCAACCTGTATCGAACTCGGGTATTCCAAACGTATTGGAAAGCTTTGCCAATCGTTCTGAGCAAACGTATCGATTGTAGCGCAACGAGTTCCACATATTGAGCTGCCTAGGGAGAGCGAGAAAGAAATAGACATAGGGGTGGCGAGTATGAGGCAGTGGACTAGTCTCTCTCTCGCCCCCCCCCCCCTCTTGCAGTGGGTGTGTGTAGCTGGAAGAATAAGCGATGCGTATAAAAGTTCCCTAGGTTCAGTCGATTTCACATTGCCAAGAACCCGGAGAGGATATCAAAAAGTATTCCTCACCTTTGCTAACATCATCATTACAATCGAATCCAGAAGGAAGGAGACCGAGACAAAGGTGTATATATATATATATATATATATATATAGTAACCCACAAATAAACTCCGAGAGAACTATCCAAAAAAAATGCCGTGTGTTTCTGGGCCGTGATTCGGGACCTTTCGATTGCCGGTCGATGGCCTGACCACTGAGCTTCGCCAGCTCGCTTCCCTCACCTTTCTCGCATAGTCTCGGTATTTGTAACGTAACGTTACAATATATATACACTGTAAAAAATTTCTGTATGAAAATTAATACACAAGTATAGGAAGTTTTTATGCGGATACCGCTTATGAAATTTCAGATACGACTTTCAAAATCCAAAACAGGTTATTTGAAAAATGAAAGTGTAGCTCCGTAATATTAATATACTTGTGCGTTTGAAAAATAATGCACGTGTAAAGAAATAATCACATCCAAGTATATTGAAATCAAGAACCATTTGGTGATATCAATATACGAGTGTATATTAAATTCAAGAACCACTTGCTAATATCAACATACGGGTGTGTATTAAAATTACTGATCCTAAGTATTAAGTTTATTTCAGAAATTGATAATTAAGCCCACTGAAAATGTGACTCGTATTTATCCTCCTCGACGGGAGCTAAAGATAAAAAAAGGTGATTTTTGTGAAATTTCTTTCTTCAACATCTGGCGGCGTAAAAAGGGAAAAATAATTTCCTTCCGGAAAGGCGAGTTCAAGAACTGCGACTCTGGCGTGGATATGGAGAGGTAACGAATTTGTGACACTCTCCGACGCGTGCACGAGTTGCAAACGCGTCTGTTTATCCCAGGACGATCGTAGCCGGTGGTCGGGTTATATGCCCGACCGAAGCTGCGAGTGGCTATGGGAAAGTGCGGAACAAGGCGCCGTCCCTCGGACGCTACGCGAACTACGCGCGACCATCGGTCGTCGCGAGCGGCCGAAGTGGGTTGAGCGCGTTTTGTATTTGCAATACTCTGTTTTTTATATTTCAATTAATATACAACTGTTGTAATCTTTAATTTAAGGCACGGGTTAATGCAATACATTTTCCACAAATTTACAAACTTGTCTTTGAAATTCCATGTTCCATCTATTAAATTCTATATCCACGTTAGAATTTCATGTGACTATTTTAAATTTACGATACAAGTGTTTCAAATTTAATTTCATCTACTGAGTTCGTAAAATTCAATTCTTTTGTATCTTAAATGTATTGTAAATTTCATATCTTTTTTTACAGTGTATATATATTGTAACGTTACGTTACAAATACCGTTACTTCCCTCACCTTTCTCGCATAGTCTCGGTATTTGTAACGGTACGTTACGAATTACGTTACGTTACAAATACCGAGACTATGCGAGACAGGTGAGGGAAGCGAGCCGTTACAATATATATATATATTGTAACGTTACGTTACAAATATATATATATATATATATATATATATATATATGCTTTATACGCGAAAACGACTGATTGAAAGAGAACACCGTAGATTTTTCACTGATCGGACCGCCCTATGGACAAATAAACATACGCATGACATCAATTTGCCACCGCAAACTTTTCTCTTTCTCTCTCTCTATCACATTGGTCGGGCCATTAATGCCAATGTACCTGACACAACGAGCAGAGCATTTCAATGAAAATACACGCATACCGGAAAAAAATATGACCCTGTAACATTTTACCAATTGAAATCCAACATTCATAAGCCATATTCTACAGAGATTCTCGTTATTATTATTCCGTCAAGTATAACATATAAAAAGCTATCGAACGCTCATACGGAGCGTTGAACAGCGAGCTTATTGGAGACGGGGCAATAATAAGTCTGCACTGATACATTCCAAAAAAACCGACAAACCTTTCTGCGTCATTGTACGGGTACTTGCGCCCTTTACGACCGGAATAGCATCATTTTTTCGACACAATCATCCACGAAAAGAAGAAACGTTGCGCCCCGTACCTAGACGTTTCACAACACCTATCGCACGAGGCAACGGTAAAGCAAAAAACGGGTATATAAAAAAGACGAACCATACGAAGCGGAATAAAGAAAGGGCAGGCAAGCGAAGAAATAATAAACGATAAAGACGAAAACGAAGTAAAACGCGACGAGCGTAAAAAAAAAAAATATATCTCGAGCTCGAGTATATATCGAGGTTCTTCAAGGCGAAGAACCTCCTCTGTGACTTTTTTTGTCCATTGGGAACTTTTTGCTTTGCCACGTGCTCGCGCTCTGGTTTTCGGTGTGTGGGTGTGTGTGTGTGTGTGCGTCTGACTGTGTGCGTGGTCCATACGAGACTATAAGGGAGATTCGTAAAAATGGTACTGGCACGGAGATCTTCTATGCAGGATTCTCAGAGCGTTTCGTATGTTTTTCACCGTATATACGGTCCACTATAAGTACACGGAGCATAGGAGATGCTGTCGGATTTACTGCCGTAATAAAGCCGCGGAAGGCTACATGCTCTCCGGATGATGATGTACCTATATTTCCTATTCACTATCATTCATATACGTACATATTCCGAGCACATACACACGTGTACACACCTACGTATATACATAGTAAATCATTCGATGCTTAGACGAGCTTTACTATCACTGGACGCTACCGTTACTACTGCTCTGTGGACAATGCTGACTGACGTGATCTGCTTTCGCGGAATACGAAATATAGATCTTTCCGGTAGGTTGATCATCAACCGGTCTGCGCCCCCTCCCTCTCTCTCTCTCTCTCTCTCTCTCTCTCTCCCTCTCGTTCTCTGCCTTGGTTCCCTGCACGCTCGGGATCACCCATTGTTGGAGTTACCACGATCGATATGAATCATGGGACCTTTCAGGTCGCCGAGAGCAACGACCCTTTGATCGTCAATCGAATCGATTTATGAGCATGAAAGACGGGGATGATGGGTTTTTTACATTTACTTATCAATCTATCAGCCTCATTCTCCTCATTATAATTAATGCTGAAATCATCATCGCCATATATTGGCAATGCAAAATAACGCCCGAAGGGAATCCTTTCGGGAAAGGACATGTGTTGATTCAACACCGAGCCAAAGCCGCTGAAGCTGGACATGAAATTTGGACAGGGAGTTGGTTTTGTGATGCAAGCACCCACTAACAAGTAACATCACTTAGGTGTCCGTTGATTTTGTTGGAACGCATGTATGTGATAAAGCATTGGAAACTATTTGATACGTGTTTTTTGTCATCTGCGGAAAAGCGGTTTCAAGGGGAGAAACCACCCCTCAAAGAAGGGCGTACGGAGGGGTGGTTTTGCAGTTTCACCCATAAGCAGTCCACCGATCCGAGTGAAACAAAAACTCAAGTTCTTCTATTGTAAAGCGACGAAAAATCCGCTATAAAGTAATTGAAAAAGAATGAAATTCAGGGGTGACACCTTTCTTTAAGGGGCCATTTGCCCCCTGAAAATATTTTTCCGCAGATAAAAACATATGCGTGTGTAATGATTTTCCATGCTTCATTACATATATGAGTTTCAACAAAGTTGGAGGCGGTCACTGAAGTGATGTTCCTTGTCACTGTCGATTGTGATCGGAGCCTAGCATCCGACGTACATATTTCTGGGGTGGTCGCACAGAAGAACAAAGGCCAGAGGCGACACCTGTGGGTAACGAAATCTCTCTCTCTCTCTCGCTCTCGCTCTCTGGTAGCTTTGACGAAGAGAATTGAATCGCGAGCCGTGCTTCTGAATAAATGAGTTAATGGAGTTTCGTGAACGATAAAGGGCCGAGACTCGCGTGCCTGTGCACCAGACGCTTCGGCTGCCCTATACGGTCTCGTAATACCTCCCGATCTCGCCTCTACGGCTGCTTTCGCTCTTGCTCTCCTCTCCCCTCTCTCTCGCTTCCTCTCTATCGCTGGATGGCGGTATTGGCGACAGTGTATCGCCTGGTAATGAGCTTGATAACGTGTGAAGCGTCCTTCGCCGTCTATCTTTATCTCTCTTTTTCCCGCCTCACCATCTTCATCAGCAGCTACAGGAGCAGGCGGGAGTTATGGAACGAGCTGCGCGAGGCTAGAGTTCAGGTTTGCACAACAAGCGAACGCCGTTATCGTCATTGGACATGCAACCCACGTAGTCTTCCATTTTCATACATATGGAGACAGAAAATTTCGAATCCCCTGTATCAAGCTATCAGCACATCTGGCTTTTTCGAGCACAGTCCTTCGTATAAATATGCTGGAATTTATCTAAAGGTGATTTTTGAAACTTCAGCGTTGAAATGATGCTAAGTTTATGGAGAATAGACTATGAGGTGGGTCGTCGAAGTCCAATGTCTCGAGGTGTAGCGGATGGTGGGAGAAGCCAGGCCCTAGCGTGTGGCTCAAAGGCTGCTAGACAATAATAGAGATCTTTTAGGGGCACTGCAATCGGATATGCCGATATGAGAGGTCGCAGTGTATGCAGAAAGAATAACAGAAAAGCAGTCAGATATGAAACGTGTGTGTAGACATTTTCCTACTAGTCCAGTAAAAAAAGACGAACACCCAGCATTTTTAGCGTAGAATTAGAATTTTTGACTGAAGGTAAATGGTTGTATACTGGAAGTAATGGAATTTTTCCCCTCAACTCGCCCCAACCCTAAGAAATAGAAATTGAAAACTTAAAAATCGCCGTATCTCGATAATTAATAGCCCGATCAAAAAATGTTTACAACGAAAGTTGCTTGGAGTGATAAAATACGTATAAAGTTATCTGACGTTCAACCCCCTGTCTTTGAAAATAGGGGCACAAAAACGATTAGAAAGCTCGAGGTTGATGCACTGCGTCAGTGATGCTCTCGCGTTTTTGTGCCGCTACTTTCAAAGATAGATTGTTACTCGATAATTAATAGCCCGATCAAAAAATGTTTCCAACGAAAGTTGCTTGGAGTGATAAAATACGTATAAAGTTATCTGACGTTCAACCCCCTGTCTTTGAAAATAGGGGCACAAAAACGATTAGAAAATTCGAGGTTGATGCGGTGCGTCAGTGATGCTCTCGCGTTTTTGTGCCGCTACTTTCAAAGATAGATTGTTACTCGATAATTAATAGCCCGATCAAAAAATGTTACCAACGAAAGTTGCTTGGGATGAAAAAATACGTATAAAGTTATCTGACGTTCAACCCCCTGTCTTTGAAAATAGGGGCACAAAAACGATTAGAAAATTCGAGGTTGATCCGCTGCGTCAGTCATGACCTCGCATTTTTGTGCCGCTATTTTCAAAGATAGAGAATTGAACGTCGGACAACTTTATATGTATTTTATTATTCCAAACAACTTTTGTTTGAAACATTTTTTGATCGGGCTATTGATTATCGAGATACGGCGATTTTTAAGTTTTCAACCCATATTTCTTAGGGCTGGGGCGAGTTGAGGGCCAACATTCCATTGGGGTTACCTTTAGTATGCAGCCATCTAGTTTCAGTCAAAAATTCTAATTCAAAAAGGCTGAAAGTGCTGGGCTTTCGTCTGTTTTACTAGACTATACGTATCACAGCCCTTAGGAAAAGGGCTTGAAGCCAACTAGTTACCACTTATGGCGTTGGGTGTTGCATCCTTTAGTTTCCCAGCAATCAGTGTACAGACATATATATCCTATCGACCGCCCCACATATTGCCCCCTAACCGCTCGTGTAACAACCTGCACCAATCAAGTGCCGATCTGATACATTTGTATTCATATATGTTTGCATTGATGCGTGCACAGATGCCCCGTAGGTGCGTCTGCTCGCTCTACACGCTGCCGCTGGATGTGCAATCACAATTTTACTTTTGATGCGGTTATTCACGAATTTATGACAATGCACTTGGAGCTTCTGGAGGTTTTGATCCCGAAGAAATAAAAACCCGTGAGATACCGCAAAAGATCCCACTCAACAGTATCTAGCGAAAGACAATACCCGAGATTCCTTCCAACCGCGGTGGCGTGGAGTGAAACTCGGAAAGAATATTGAAACGAGTCTGAGAATTTTTCATCATCGAAATGGAGAATTTTTCATCGTGAAGGCTGACGCTCATAAAATATATCTTCGGAAAAATGTTGCCGAGATTTTTTACAAACCTGTTCGCTACGTTATTCACAAGATTGTTCACCATATTTCCATAATATTTACGAAATATTATTTTTGGGTACACTTTGAACTCGTTCGAAATATTAGGTGATTGCATCAAAAGCGCTAGTTTGTTTTTCTTTTTAAACATTTATTTGGTGCCCCCTTGTTGCATTACATTAAGCAAAGTATTTGCTTCGGATGTTATCACTTTCTCTCGTCTCTCCGGTGAAAGTTGATTTCGCATTGAAAAACTATTCAAAAAGCATTGAAAACTATTAGACGTCAATTATTTTATCGGCGGTAATACGGTTTTAAGGGGGTGGGGCGATTTTGCAGTTTCGCCCGAAAGCAGTCCACTGATCTGAATGGAACAAGGGCTCTTCGAAGACAGAGCGATAAAAAAAACCGCTAACATAGTACTAGACACAAAAATTGAATTAAGGCGTGACGACCCTATCTTTGAATCGTAGTTAAATCCCTAAAACCATTTTTCTGCGGATAAAAAAATACGTGTCCAATAGGTTTCAATGCTTCATCACGAATATGAGTTTCAACAATATTCCAGGCAGACACTAAAGTCGGGAAACCAGTTTCGGAGTACGTTTTTTAGTGATTTTCGTGATTTTTTTTACAAAGACTGAATTAATAGAATTCAATCAATCTTCGGGAATATTTCATACATATTTTTAAGCAATTATTTTAACTTTTTTCGAAGCATTTCATTTAAAAGTATGGAACACATAACCTGCTGTCTATCGAAACTCGCCATCAAACTTTGCTGTTAGTGTACACTCTGGAAGCCACAGTTTTCATCAGACATTAATACAGTTTGATGATTACTTCAAGAACATGTTTTTCTTCTATACAAACCTCACTCTGACCAAAAAAAAATTGAAAATTGCATTTTTCAGACACGTTTAAACGAAAGAATCTAATTTTTGCTGATATTTCATGACCTCTTTTGCTATGAAAAATATACTTTAAACAATGATATTACCGCACATTTAGGTTCACATAGAGCGTATTGGATCATGCCACAAATAATACGATTTTTCTAATACTCCTATTTATCAAAATTAACATAAACAAAATTCTTTCTAAGGAAAAAATATACTCCCTTTCATCTTCTACAAAGCTCTTCCATCTTTCGACTAGACTTCCGACTAGACCATTCAGACCAGATTCACAAGTCCATAATGAAAAATGCATTGAAAAAACCGCATTTCTCATATGATGACCCAATATGGGTGACCCAGTGATGACCTCATATGATGACCCAGTATGACCGAATATTATTATTAATCGGTGAAGCCAATGATGACCCTCATGACTTCATATGATGACCCAATATGACTCAACATTTTTATCTTATTAAAATTCAGAATATTTCGTCCTTCGCACACAAGTCCGAACATTCGTCACGACAGGACGAGAAGCATCAGTAACGAGTCTTGTAATATTCTGATAAGAACGAGGCAATAAGGCCCTTCTTGATCCCGAATTTATCAAATTTTCCGAGCCATAATAAAATGGTGCGTTACGAATCGGCCTTGACTACCTTCTCGGTACTGTATCCACCTTGTATACGATACTTCTATCCTTATCCTTCTTGACGTTTTTTTTTCTCGTTCATAACTCAAGTCAAACGACGAAACATCGTATATTTCATGCTCACTCACTGTATGACATAATCGAGCAAACTTTACAACAAGGCTACCCCACCACCATACATATATATATATATATATATATATATATATATATATATATATATATATATATATATATATATATATATATATATATATATATATATTTATTTATTTATTTATATATATGTATATATGTATGTATATATGTATATATATATATATGTATATACTTTGAGTCTTTCCCTGCTCGCCTCTCTTTATTCCCATCTATTGCGCGCGATCTTTGTCCCTTTTTTTTTGTCCTTTCAAGCGGGCACAGGAACGAGCCCTGAGGCAGGGTGAACAAGAGACGCTTGCGGCGTCGCGAATAAGAGTTCAACTTCTTGATGAAATTCAGAGCCCCCTTCTGCCCCCGATCCACGGGCTACCTTTTTTCACGGAATAAGATAAGGGAGGAAACTTGACACAACGTGTCAGAGAAGGAGAAGAAAAATAAGTACAGATCAAGAGGGACAGAGAGAGATGAAGAGTGAAAAAGTATATGTGTGAAAAAAATGAACCCGTAAGGACGAAGATAAAAAAAAAATGAAAGAAGAAACGACGGTGAAAACGTGACCAAGGTTTCCACGCACGTCGGAACGTATCAAC
This sequence comes from Ophion costatus, assembly GCA_951751655.1. Classification (NCBI taxonomy): domain Eukaryota; kingdom Metazoa; phylum Arthropoda; class Insecta; order Hymenoptera; family Ichneumonidae; genus Ophion; species Ophion costatus. Next base: position 2,221,893 of record OX632356.1, read on the forward strand.
AATCGCAACGCGGAACCACTGGCTTTTTAAAAATCGAACAAAAAAGGAGAAAAAAAATGACAGGTTTGCAGTATTCTAGTGGAAAGACCACTTAGCGTACACATCTCGTTGAACTTTTAGGCTGCTAGAAAGGTCGATGCGAAGCCTTAAGGGGGTGATAGATCACCTCGTTAGGAACATATCTATCCTAGGTTACCTTAGTCCAAAGTCTAAGAATTTCGAGTTATCATGGTAAGTATGATTTTTGGAAAATTTCTCAAAACTAGGTACCGACTCGTTTACCCCTTATTTAAATGCTATTTTTTTCAAAAATAGTATTAGAACAAGAGGTATTTTATTTTTTGGCAAGTTTTTAATTGTTCAACATTCCCATTCAGTTAGTTTTGTGGATACAGATGATTGTATTGGTGTTTGTCGATGGTATACACATTAAGCTAAGGCGCAAATACGTTTTTAGTTACCAATTATTGTCCGTTTGAATATCATGAACGAGTTAGTACGTAATTTTGGGAAATTTTCCAAAAATCAACTTACCATGATACCACGAAATGCTTAGACTTTGGACTAAGGTAAGCTAGGTTAAATATGTTCCTAACGGGGTGACCTGTCACCCCCTCAAGGCTTTTCATCGACCTTCCTAACACCCTGTGATAATGTGGAGGGTGTTAGGAAGGTCGATAATGGTTGCTGAAGGAAGGATAATAATCCTAATATGTGCGGAGTATCCATATTAATACTATCCACGCATGCACGCATACTTCCAAATACTAAACCAACAGCTGATTTTGCCGAAAGCGTTACACCATTAATTTGATCAAACAAACAATCGCTCTCCTATATATTTTATCCACCCGGTGAGTTTCGCCCGCGGGCGCACTACTATTCTGTATTGCGTGTACAATGGAACAAGTCCGAACAATAAACCACTTTCGCCGGTGAAAGAACGATTTATGTGCACTCGTATATGTGGCATTTCATCGAGGGTGCTGAAGTTCAATTGCTTTTTCACGAACGGATTAATAAAAACATATTTATTGACGCATCGTAATTCGTTCGGCGATGAAAATGACTTTTTGACGTACATTAACCTTTTGACGTTTTACACGGGTTGTACGCAATTGATGCATTTTACGTAAAGATCCTTAAGGGGTCTTCTCACTTTAGACGCTGAAAAAGGCTATTTTCATGCATTTTTGATAGGCTTGTATCATAGATATTGATATAACGATTGTTACACTTGATAAATACACTTTCGAAATATATTTTTTTTTTAATGTAATATGCTTATGTAATTGAAACAAACTTCAAACGCGTATTTCTCAAAACAACGTTTTTCGACGGCTTGTTGATAAAATATTCGAACCTACTGAACCGATCCTTATGAAATTTCAAACACATATTCTTTACAACCATAGCTATAGCGCATATCAAGGATTTTTTAAATGTTGATACTCACCAATTTTTTTGCCAAAAACGGTGAGCAAAAAAACGTTTTTTTTTTCGAAAAATATCCGCCATTTTGTTATTTTTGCATATATCGAAAATCGTATGATATGTGCTATAGCTATTTACATACTGAATCTAAAACCGTTCGATTTTTTCGTTTCGATCCATCTCCGAGATTTCATCAACAGCGCAGACCTACAATTTTTTTAGGACATTTTTTTAACTACCACTTTCGTCTATAAATAGTGGCGCAAAAGAATCAATCTTTTAAAATGTATTTCGAAAATGTATGTATTAAGTGTAACAACTTTTATATCAATATCTCTGATTTGAGCCTATCGAAAAAATACATGAAAATAACCTTTTTAGCGTCTAAAGTGAGAAGACTCCTTAATTGCGGAATCGATAAATCCGTCGAGTGGAAGCATTTTTTTAGACAAGGCGAGAAAGAAATAAAAATTGTTTGTTTTATTTTTCTTTTATCCGAAGAAAAAAAATGGCGATTAAACGTAATTGAATATAATTGATAGCCTTCGACTCTTTGTACTTGAATGGTATCGATGACAGAACCATTCGCTCGTTATATGATCACCGTGACCCTGACCGTCTGGCGCATCAAACGGGAGTCGATGACACACAATGGGAAAATTCTATTGAATCTTTCGATACCCGAGTCTGGTAATTCTCCCCGGTTCATTTTTTTTTCTCGTCTTACCTCTTCGGGGCAAATCGGAGCCAGGGGCTGCGCTCCAAATGCGGACTTTTTTCAATCTCGTTACAGAGGAATCGGTGAATACGTAATTTTGCTCCTCCAATTATCCCTATTCTTCACGATACCATTATATTCGTGGGTCATTATGAGCTTTCCACGTGCATGCGTTCATTTTCATGTTTCGCTCAATGAATACAGATGGGGTCTGTGATCGGTCACGTAACGATTATTGGCCAATTAGTATACAATTGCTTGTCACATGCTACATATGTATTGTATGGAAAGAGCCAGTCGAGTTTCAATACGAAGCAATCAAATGCAAAGAAAAGGGTTAGGCATTACCAATGTCCACGTGTACTGTATTATACCCTAAGGTAGACTTTTGTACCTACTGAAGCGAGTGGCTTAGACGTTTGTCAAGATTTATGAAAGGCAGGAATATTTATGTAATGTTGGCTGTCAGCTTATCCAATTATACCGACCGTGGTGCATAATATTTTCTGTTCACGGCTCGATGATTTTGAAAACAGGGCCGTGCTTGAATTGCGCTTTGTATACATGTGCCTCCACGTGTCTTCGAGGCACCAGGGTTGAGTGAAATATCAAACATTTTCATTCAATTCTTCGTATCAAGGCGACGAATGAATATAACACTTTTTCCCTCGAGGATATTTATTGTCTATCTATTTATCTTCTATTATTGTTGCACAAAATATATTTTATTACAACGCCTGAACCGTCCATCGTCGCCGAGCCGAAACTGCTAAGGCTAGAAATAAGAAATTCATCCCCTAAGGGGGTAAAAAGGCTGAATATACTATAACTGTTGTATGGGAATTCGAAACCTCCGAACTTAAAGACATTAAAATTTGCATTTGGGTTCTCTATTAGAAATAAATCAAAACGGCCCCATTAAGGATGTTGAGTCCCTATGAAACATGTTAATGTTAATTGTTCAATAAATAGCTTCTTAATCGTCATGAAATTTGTACACGACCTCCTGAATACTTCATGTAAAAACATACCAAATTTTCAGAATTCTATCAGCATTACTTCAACCTCCTTAGGGGTTGAAATAAAAAATGATAAGAAAATTCTGAAAATTTGATATGTTTTTACATGAAGTATTTAAGAGGTCGTGTTAAAATTTCACGACGATTAGGAAGCTCGTTATTAAAAAATTAACATTTTGTTGAGAACAATTTTTAAAAGAAATAAAAAAAAATTATCAATAAATTTCGTTTTGTTTCCGTTGCTTTCAGTATATTGTAGATATTATAAAATTGAGAGGTCAAAAAAAAACTTATTGCAAAGTTACATCAGTTTCCATAAAACAACATTTAATTTGTGAATGTTAATTGTTCAATAACGAGCTTCCTAATTGTCGTGAAATTTTTACACGACCTCTGAAATACTTCATACAAAAACGTACCAAATTTTCAGAATTTTATTATCATTTGCGATTTGGAACTCAACATCCTTAAAATCCGTTTGGTAGTTATCGAGATTAGCGTTGTCAGACGAACAGAAATTCTCGGGGGACTTTTTTGGATATTATGTACTGATGATGATGGATGGGTGTGCGTGCGTGTTGTATGAATATATATATACAGGGTCGCCTATTGTGAATGGATAACCCTACGACTGTCGATAGGTAAGAGCTTGTCCTACTATATACTGGAATTTCAGTTTAGTAAAAGTCCCACGGTTTTTCGAGATAAAGGTCATCTGCTTTTGGTTTTGCGCATGCCATTTCTACAAATGATAACTTTTTTGACCCGGTTTAAAAAAAAAGACTCTTGGTTATTTGTTTTATCTACAAAAGTCTTCTTCTTAACCTTAATTGTTAAGGAAACTTTACGACGAAAAATCTTATGCAGAATTTTCGTAGAAATCAATTCGAACGTCTGACTTTAATAGCCTGCGATATAAAAAAAAACACGTACTACGCACATCGTGCCAATTACTTCAAAAAGTTGCTTAGTTACTGCCGATTCGTATCATTTGTAGAAATGGCATTTTTTTTAAATAACGCTAAGCCCAAAATCTCGAAAACCTTGGGACTTTTACCAAACTGAAATTCAAGCATATAGTAGGACATGATCTGACCTATCGACAGTTGCACGATTATCCATTCATAACACGACACCCTGTATATATTTATATATTCGGGCTCCGAGAGATTTTCCCCACGAGAGTTACCCCACAAAGGGAGATAGGGGTAGGAATCGCGTTTAGGAAACTAAAATCGGCACTTAGCCTCCCCCCCCTCCCCCATAGTACGTGCGGCACGAGCCAGTATCACCGATCCTACCTGGCAACTGGTACTGGAAACCGAATCCCCAGTACTGGCCCAACTCCAGAACCAGAGATGGGAACAAGGGTGTAGGGGGCAGGGGTGCAGGGAGAGACACAGTGACAAAGACCACGAGAAGCGAACTCTGGTCGTAGCGCGGTGCCAGGACGCGCGCACGCCTTTCTACACCCAAAAGTTCGCTCCACTCATGCCACACTGACGTTGTACGTACTTGTTGCAAATGCCAACGTCAACGAGAGCCAACAGAAGAATGGCGAATGGACGAGAGCGATTAAAACAAAAAAAGAAAAACAAATGGTAGTAAAGCTTTTTTTAGGGATTCGCAATCACTTGGAATCCTCATAATTTCACCATTTTCATCGTCCGCCTGTATAGGGTATGTATAGCCAAGTGGAACAAGCTACCGAACCCATTAGTGTATTCCCCCTCAATTGTCACAATTTTAACGGGCTTGGAGTACGAAAAAAACAGGTCGATTTTCAATATTTCTTTCTGGTTAGAGTATTGGGATAGCGGAGTCAGGATTTCGCACACAGTTGGTACATAGACTTGGCAGGGTCGAGTTTTTTTTTAATTAAAAAATATCTATAAATAATGAATTTATTATTACTGAAGCAAAGTCCCACCGTTGCTGCATGGCCAATCGGTGTTGGCGATTTCAGCAAGCAGAGTGATCTGAAGTGAAAAATGAATGTACTTTCAGTACAGTAAAATTTTCGTAAACCGGATATTTTTTCGAAATTTTGAAAAGTACGGAAATTGTGAAAGTTGTGAAAAAATCGATTTTTGACAACAAAAAAACAACTCGAATCATGTGCTATCAACGAATAGATAAACGTTAATAAATCGTCCCATCAGACGATAAAAAGTGTTTCAGACACTCCGTCCGAATTCGAAGCAAACCGAAAGATCTACAAAGATCGTCATAGCTCGGTCAATTTTCGGAATATTTACGAAATTCTTGTTCCAAATCAAAGTGAAGGGGTTAGGGTCAATTAGGAGGCCGAAAAACGCTTTTTTAATGATTTTTTACGGCTGGCTTATTTATGTTCACACCAGTATTTTTTCAACAAAATGATACCTGTTTGAAGAAGTTCCAACATTTTTTTTATGACAAAATATTGATCCGCAGCCGAGTTACAAGCGATGTCCGAGATGTCGCAAAAAAGCGTTTTGCGGTATACACAACTGCTCAAGACTGAATAATCTGTAATCAAACATTTTTACGAGATCATTAGTTAGTCCACTTCCGGGTGGTCGAAGGGTTTAGGCTAATTTTTATTTTGGACAAAATAGTGGATATACAAAAAAAAATTCGCTACAGGGAGCCGCTCATTTTTCGGCTATAAAAAAAAATTCATCGTATTAAAAAATCCTTCGTCCACCCGTGAGAATATTGTATCTTAAATAAATGATAAAAATTTGAAAGCCGTCGGATACCGTGTGTTGTTTGACGCATCCATCCGTGTTATTTTTCACACACGTTAAAACGTGTAAAAAGTGTGTAAAAATAACACACATATTTTTGCTTGTCGGTGAATTGTGTCAAGAAGCACGAATACCGAATTTTAAGTAAATTCAACCAGATTTTTTTAACTTTCCGTATAAATTTTGCCACTCCTTTTCTCCCCTTAAGGGTTCAATTTCGAAAAATCTCTTTTTAGTGGGTGCTTACGTCACAAAAAAATCGAATGTTTCATCGCATTGAAGCTTCCCTTAAAATCCATCCATACGGTCGATCCTCCTCGATATTAAGGGGTCTTCTCACTTTAGACGCTAAAAAACGCTAATTTTACGAAAATTCTCATGCAATTTTTCATAAGTTTATATTATAGACATTGATATAAAAGTTGTCACACTTAATAAATACACTTTCGAAATACATTTTTTTTAATTGTTTATTTAAGTCACGATATATATAGACGAAAATGGTAGTTAAAAAATGTCCTGCAAAATTGCAAGTCTGCGCTGTTGATGAAATCTCGGAGATGGATCATTCGAAACAAAAAAAATCAAACGCTTTTAGATTCAGCATGTCAATGGCTATAGCGCATATCATACGGTTTTTTATGTATGCAAAAATAACAAAATGGCGGATATTTTTCGAAAAAAAAACGTGTTTATTCACCGTTTATGGCAAAAAAAAATAGTAAATATCAAAATTTAAATAAATCCTTGACAGTTTTTTAGTCCAATGTGTGTTTACACCCTTAATGTGTGTTCAAATGAGCGTGTTATTGATGGGGACAGCTAAGAGGGTGTGTAATAATTTAATGCGTACAAATTGCACACTCGTGTAATTTTCATAAATTACAATGGGATGTTTATGAAATTTACATAGACTACGTTAAAATTAATCGTTTTTTTTAAGTTGCCTTTTGATCCTAACCCCTCAAGACCTAAGGCTAAAGAGCCACGCGACGAAAGAACCGTATTCTTCAAATTTCACGCTCGCTCGAACTCCTCGAAGCACACCTACGGAACATTCAAACTACACCCTACGTTTGTGTCGAAAGCCACAAGGGATGTTTCGCACGTGGCTGTCATCGCTCAGAGCTGCGAAGGAAACGCAAAGAACAAAGACGCGAGGCTGTGCAAAGTTGTCGGGCACGTGAAATGGAGAATGGAAAATAAAAAAACGAAACTGATCCAAATAAACGTCGCGATAGTTTTGCCATTGCCAAGAGAAGATCGGAGGGATGATAGACGCGAAGGCGTGGGAGGGTGCGAGGAAGGGATAGTAGCGGCGAAAAACAGCTTCGGGCGAAAAGACTCGAAGCTTTCAGATGGTTGCTTTTCTCCGCATCTCCGCCAACCCCTCGCTCTTGATCTCACTCCCGTTACCTCCTTTGCATTTGTACGAGTGTCACACACACCCACACTCGTCGTACCTGCAGACACTTGTACACATGCACACTAGGGTGGTTGAAAAAAAATCCATTTTTTTTCTCAACGGAAAATTGAAGTATGTTAAGAAAAAGAAAGTTTTGCAAAACTTGAGGTTTCTAAACGATTTTTCAGTTAGCGCTCAACCGCCTTTTTCATCCTTTTTTTTTCATGATCATCGGAGTATTAATTTTCTTTTTATCTCGATGCAGAAAATGTTATTGCGTGATCCAATGTGACTCTTGATTTAATTTTTTCTCTAACAATACACCATTTTTATCAAAATCTGCTTTTTTCCCGTAAACAATTTGCATTTGCAAATTGAGAATCAATATATGTAATTCGGTTGTGAAAATTATATCAACCACTTGATAAACAAGAAGACGGTGTTTACGTCAATGAATGTCTAAAAAGTGTGCGTGTTTTTTTTAGTAGTATGTTGTTTTTGAATAAAAAAAACAAACGGAGAAAAAAAATTGACGAAAAATCGAAAAAAAAAATTAAAAGTTTTTTGAGCAGTACCTAAAAAAAGTTTTTAGACCTCTCAGATTTTGTATGAATTACTTTTCCATAACGTAGTAACATTTTCCGTTGAGTACCGTGAAAAAAAAATAATTTTTTTTTTGAACCACCCTAAGGCACACGAATACCTGTCACTTTCGGTGTGTATCATTTATTTTCCACGTTGAGTTTCCCGCTCGAACGAATGACGAGAAAAAAAAAAGTGTGCCGGCCCCCAGCGAGGCGGCACACCCGGCCGTTCTTGTCTCCATTGACGAAAATCTCAGTGGGTTTTGAGGTACGTGAGAGGTATAGTAATGGATTCACGGCTCAATGCGCCGTGCCGAGGGGAAGCCCATATCTGGAAATACACTCGTAAATTCGACGCGTCTGGGTACGCCTGTACCAAGGAAAGAAAAAGGACGGACGAGAAAGAGGGAGGGGGAAGACGGAAGTAAAGATACCAAGAGTGAAAATATAAGAGAAGAGAATTTTTTAAAACAAGGAACAAAAAGTGGAAATATTCTTTTACTCGTTACCGTGGACGTTTTTTTTCACGATGTAGCGGAGCTTCCTTCGCTGGAACTATCTGCACATCGCTCTCCCATTCGTTTTCTCTCTCCTGTAGGATATGATGAACTCTTTTAGCACTCTCGTACACGTAGCTTGTGCTACCACTTTTTTCGACCCAGGTTTTAAAAAATACTTTTGGTTATTTGTTTCGTCTAGAAAAGTTTTCTTTTTAACCTTAAGGGGTCTTCTTACCTTAGACGGTAAAAAGGCTATTTTTCATGAATTTTTTTATAGTTTTAGATTATAGATATTGAAATAAAAGTTGTTACACTTAATAAATACACTTTCGAAATACATTTAAAAATGTTTTTATATAATAATGACTACATAGTAGTTTAAGAACTACATAGTAGTTGAATAACCGAGTAGTTCAATAATTGCATAGTAGTTTAATAATTACATAGTAGTTTAATAACTACATAGTAGTTTAATAACTACATAGTAGTTTTATAACTGCATAGTCGTTTAATAACTGCATAGTACTTTTATAACTGCATAGTAGGTTAATAACTGCATAGTAGTTTAATAACTGATATTGATATAAAAATTGTTACACTTAATAAATACACTTTCGAAATACATTTAAAATTTTTTTATATAATAATGACTACATAGTAGTTTAAGAACTACATAGTAGTTGAATAACCGTAGTAGTTCAATAATTGCATAGTACTTTAATAACTACATAGTAGTTTTATAACTGCATAGTAGTTTAATAACTGCATAGTAGTTTAATAACTGCATAGTAGTTTAATAACTGCATAGTAGTTTAACAACTGCATAGTAGTTTTATAACTGCATAGTAGTTTAATAACTGCATAGTAGTTTAATAACTGCATAATAGTTTAATAACTGCATAGTAGTTTAATAACTGCATAGTAGGTTTATAACTGCATAGTAGTTTAATAACTACACAGTAGTGTAATAACTGCATAGTAGTTTAATAACTACACAGTAGTGTAATAACTGCATAGTAGTTTAATAACTGCATAGTAGTTTAATAACTACATAGTAGTTTAATAACTGCATAGTAGTTTAATAACTACATAGTAGTGTAATAGCTACATAGTAGTGTAATAACTACATAGTAGTTTAATAACTGCATAGTAGTTTAATAACTGCATAGTAGTTTAATAACTGCATAGTAGTTTAATAACTACATAGTAGTTTAATAACTACATAGTAGTTTTATAACTACATAGTAGTTTTATTGAACTAAAGCGAGATCCAGACTCACATTTTGACAGAGCCTTCCATATACATATTTTTTTATTGTAGCTTCCATAAAAATTCTAAGTCATCTCTATTTGGATATTTTGGTTTCCGGCGAAAAAAAGTCATTCATGGACACGTCCGGTTCTGTTCGCCAGCTCCTCATTTATAAGGGGGTCCTTTCAAGGTCCGCAAAAAGCTCGAAATCGATATTTCGCTTGAAGGAACAATTGAGGACCGTCTTCAAAACAGCCGGAAGTACCGATAACCAACACTACATGGCTATAGGGATTTTTGAGGGTTCTCACTCTCTTTCTCTCTCTCTTACAACCTATCCCAACTGTACATAGTAGAATGCAGCAACTGAAATTTTATTTGACAACGAAGCTACGGCTCTTTGTCACTGGCGAAGCGTCTCTCTCTCTGTCCACCCCACCCCCCTCTCGCCCTCCCTCGCCCTCCCTATTTTGCTCGTGGGCCTGCGGGCGTGGCATCTAGCTCGTCGTTAAAGTAGAGCAGGTCGTTGACACCGGGCGCGCGATTTTTCAGCTCCTCAAATATATAACAAAAAAGGAGGGATTAAATAAAGGGTGAACAAAAGTAAGGCGTAACGACTATAAAATAGCGGGAGGAGTGAAAAAAGGAGGACGAAATGGCCGATCTGTCACGTTAATTGGAGCCTTGAGCCTCGTATTTGCATATCACGGAGCACGATAATTGGGGCATCGTTCACTCGCGAAAAAATGTACTAACGAAAAATGAGGAAGAAAAAAATTCTCAAGGAGATCAGATAAGTGGCGAATCAGACGTCTTGATGGGTCAATATGCGTGGAAAGTGGAAGCAATGACGAAATGCAATGATGAGAAGGGTGGTAGATGAAACAAAAATGAGCTTGACCATTCGCGCTTACTCGACAAATCATTTAATTAAGGGTCTTCGCACTTCAGACGCTAAAACGGCTAATTTCATGATTTTTTGATAGGTTTATATTATAGATATTGATATAAAAGATTTTACACTTAATGAATGCACTGTCGAAATACATTTCAGGAATTTGTTATGTCTTTATGGAACCCAAACAAACTTTAAAGGCGTTTTTTTCGAAACAACGTTTTTCCTTTAACCGAGCCTTATGAAATTTTAACTACATATTCTTTACAACTATAGCTATAGCGCATACCGACGATTTTTTTAAATTTCTATATTTACTATTTTTTTTGCCAAAAACGGTGAAAAAACAGTTTTTTTGTTTCTTTTTCGAAACATGTCCGCCGTTTTGTTATTTTTGTATATAACAAAAATCGTATGATATATGCTATAGCGATTAACACGCTGAATCTACAACCGTTTGATTTTTTTTGTTTCGGATAATCCCTGTCCGAGATTTCATCAACAGCGCAGACCTACAATTTTTCAGGACATTTTTTTAACTACGACTATCGTTTATAAATAGTGATATAAATAAATTTGTTTTTTCGTGTATTTCGAAAGTTTATTTATTAAGTATAACAACTTTTACATCACTATCTGTAATATAACCCTGTCAAAAAATTCACGAAAATAGACTTTTTCAGCGTCTAACGTGAGAAGGCCCTTAAGTATAAAATGCACTGTAGGTGAATAGTTTTATGGAATAGTTTTGCTTTTATTTTTCGTAAAAACAAAACGAAGACGATCGATTGAAGAAAAAAATTCATGACGACGTTAGGAGAGTTAATAATAATTATAATGATAATCATTATTATTATGATAACGATAACGATATAGCTAGTAAATGAAAAATGCAGATAAAATGGGGAAAGTCACTGAAAAATCCGATAAAGAATTACTTGTTGGGAAAAGCCAGGTCTGTCCATCCGGTCAAGTGGTCGTAGACGTGGTTGGTCAGACATGATTGCCCTTTTTCGTAATTGAGATCGCGGCGAAGCATCGAGGAAACAATTCAGCGGACGCGAGTGATTATTGACGACATTATTCTTCCGTCGTAGTATTAATAAATATAATTAATAAATTAATTAATAATTATAAAAATTAAAAGACGTGGGAGACAAAAGCTGAAAGAGCGAGTAGAGCAAAGTAGTACAGGCTACGTCTGGTCAGACGCTTTTACGTCCTCATAAAGTGAGTGATAAAAATGTGATGAGCGGCCAAAGATGGAAAGCTTATCGATACGAATCAAAGTTCATATTATCGTTAAAGTTATGTATCGCACGCGCTGACCGTTTTAAAATTTTTCATCTTAATTTCGAGTTTACGACACAATCGACGAAATATCGACGAAAACCACCCCTATTTTCGAGGGTGCGTTTCATCCCTTAAAAATCGAGTTCGGCAGGTATAAAAAAATACGTGTCGCCTATTTTTGCCCATTCTACAAACGTGCCAAATTTCATCGAAATCGGAAATTTCGACCGCGCGACCTGAGCCTGTCAGACCTGCTTCTTTGGAACAACGTTGAACAAGTGCGAGAACCGCAAGAATTATCTCGCTGAGCTACGACGAACAATGTAATTGGTACGCCCGCAAGTCTGAAGCAAGCAAGGTGGAAAAGCTTCGAAGCTGCTCCAAACATCTCCCTCCCTCCCTCCCCTCCCTCCATCTTACGATGTTGCTTTCGGTGGGAAGATTTTCCTCGGCCGTAATACACACCTGTATATATATATTCGTGTGGCTGCGCGGTACATGCGAAAGACGGATCAGGGAAAACCTTTTGAGGCCGTAGAGTTTGCATTGCAACCGGAAGCAGGGAGAATGCGCGGAAGGAAGCACAGTTGGTGAATTGGGACGGGGGCAAAAGGGAGGTGGGTGGGGACCTACGTAAAATCCATTGAGCGATGCCAAAGCTCGGATCTCTCGTCGCCGCATGTGGTCCATGGGTTTTCATAAACAAGCGGACAATTAACAATGGGAGGGGATTTCGACCACGTGGGATTTTCCACGTAAAATTGGAGAACAGTTATTGACGCTCCGAAGACGTCTCACTCGGTTATGTTTCCTGAGAAAATACGAAGTAAATGATTCTTTAAGGGGTCTTAGACGCTAAAAAAAGCTATTTTCATGATTTTTTTTTATTGATTAATATTATAGATATTGATATCAAAATTGGTACACTTAATAAATACACTTTCGAAATATATTTGAAATTTTTTAAAATGTATTTATGTAACTCAAACAAACTTTAAACGCGTTTTTCTCGAAACAACGTTTTTCGACGGCTTGTTGATAAAATCTTCGAAACTACTGAACCGATTCTTACGAAATTTTAACCACATATTCTTTACAACTGTAGCTATAGCGCATGTCAAGGATTTATTAAAAATTTTATATTTACTATTTCTTTGCCAAAAACGGTGAACGAACACGTTTTTTTTTCGAAAAATGTCCGCCATTTCGTTATTTTTGCATACATCAAAAACCGTATGATATGCGCTATAGTCATTAACATACTGAATCTAAAACCGTTTGATTTTTTTTGTTTCGGATGATCCGTCTCCGAGATTTCATCAACAGCGCAGACCTGCAATTTTTTTAGGACATTTTTTAACTACCATTTTCGTCTATAAATAGTGACTTGAATAAACAATTTTTTAACAATGTATTTTGAAAGTGTATTTATTAAGTGTGACAACTTTTATATCAATATCTATAATATAAACTTAACAAAAAAATGCATGAGAATAGCGTTTTTTAGCGTCTAGAGTGAGAAGACCCCTTAATATCGAGGAGGGTCGAGCGTATAGATGAATTTAAGGGAAGCTTCATGACGATGAAAAATTCGATTTTTTTGTGACGTAACCACCCACTAAGAAGGGTTTTTTCGAAATTCAACCCTTAAGGGGAGAAAAGGGGTGGCAAAGTTTGTACGGAAAGTTAAGCAAATTGGGTCAAATTTACTTGAAACTTTGTATTACTGCTCCTAGACGCAATTAAAGAAATTTAAGCGTGAATATTCAATCCTTAAGGGGAAAAGGGGGTAGCAAAGTATTATAAAAGAAACATCTGTTCAGATTTACTTGAAGCTTACTATTCAGGGGTTACCCCCACTTGCGATTTTGAAAAAATCGATTTTTTTTATTGCATTTTTTTGAAGTATAAGTATCTGAGAATATGTCCTGAAAATTTCAAGTCGATCCGAACAAAATTGACTGAGATATGAGCGTTGAAAGAGAAGAATCCGTGAATTGAAGAACTGAAATTGAAACTTTAAACGCGTTTTTCTCAAAATGGCATTTCTGAAGTCGGTGACCAAGATTACTCGAACACTAATGAACCGATCTTCTTAAAATTTTGCGGGCTTATTTAATACATAAAAATGTAGTCTTTAATCGTTCGATTTTTTTTTCGAAAAAAAATGGCCGTTTTATAGCCAAAAAACGGCCGTTTTTTTCGTTAAAATCGAACCATTAACTTTGACTCTCCGTCATTTTGTGAAAAATGAATATTTTTTAAAATCCTTCGATTAAAGACTAGTTTATACTTATATTTGACTAAATCCATCCGCATTTTTTTTTCACATGATCCACTTCGCCGCAATGTTGGTCACCGCAAACCGTGTATATAAAAACATTATTTCATTGACGGCCATTTGCCACTAAACAATGTAATATTTTTCAATAAAAAAATTACTGAAAGTTCTTCAAGATGTGTTCTTTAAGATGGTATATTGATCGATTAAAAAAGTTTTGTAGTTTTCTTTAAAAAAATTCATGAAAATGGCCTTTTTTGCGCTACAAGTGGGGCTAACGCCTCAATGCTCTTCGATACAATTCTACGTGTTCCTTGATGAAACAATTCAGGGCCACGTTTCATTCAGGAGCGTTCAACACAAGTGTACGCGAGCGAAGCCGCAGGCGGAAATCTAGTTGTGTATAAGCGTACAATTGTTTATGCAAGTTCAACAGGATGCGAATGATAGTTCGCACGATCCAAAGTTGACAAAATATTAGTGGAGTAACTCGTGTTGAAAATTGAAAGTAAATAGACGCGTCTTTCGGCCGAACAATGTCAAATGCGTCTGTTTTCACTTTCGGGTAAATAGAAAATATATATGCAGGCTCCTTCACCACGTATGGAGGATAAGGTATGGATATATATCGTCCTCGTTCCCTATGTCTTCACGATCTTTGTACTACTTCCGTGGCTTCGTCTACTTTATTGCACCGTCGAGTAAACCTACCCCTCTCTCTTCCTCTCTCTCTCTCTCTTCCTCCCCCTCACCCTCCCTCTACCGCCCTCCTATGAGCTTTGTTTCCCGACCAGGGCTCGTACGTTTTCCGTATATGGCCTTGTGGCATACGTCGTCAATTTGCTTACAAAGTTACGGTGCAATCTCGCAGCCACTGCTCCGCCATACACAGCGGTGCCCTCATTTTAAAGAGGAACAGGGAAAATGAGAATCGCGAGCGCAAAACCACGAGACATACGGCTCTTGCGGTGACTGACAGGGCAAATATATTTCATATGAGGGTACTGCTCATAAAAAAGGTTCTACTATAGCAGATTTGAAAAAAAATATCTACTTTATGGTTTAGATTGGAGATTTTTGTTTTTTTTCTTCAGTTCGGTTTTTTTTTTTTTATACAGAGGTACAGAGAAAGCCATTTGAATGTCAGGTGATTTTGCGATACTCTATACTAATACAATCTGTTTCATTTTGAGTTTTGATTTTATCTTAAAAACTACGGAGTGTTCTTCGGATTAAACTTTTTCAATTTCTGTCATTTGTGTGGAGATTTATCGTCACGATTCCTAAAAAATGTCAAAAATGAGCTTTTTGCAACTGTTACAACTAGACGTGACTCATTAATAATTGGTTGAATTAATGAGAATTAGGTGTTCGGATGCAAATCAATTTGGTGCCTTTTGCCGGAAAGGATGCACTACGTTAAGGCGGGAGCTTGTATCAGAAGGTCCAAAAAAGTGCTTTTTGGAGAAGTTTTTTAAAAGGGTAAAAACAAGTGAGCACAGTTAACATTGAGGTATTTATTACATGTCCGTCTTGTACCTTCGAAAATATTTACAATTGGCCTCTGTAACTTTGCAAATATATTCTTGGATAGTTTATCTAACGATTTAAGCAATAAAAATAAACTGTTTGTAGGACCTTCTAATTAAGGATGTTGAGTCCCAAATCGCAAATGATGATAAAATTCTGAAAATTTGGTATGTTTTTGTACGAAGTATTTCAGAGGTCGTGTAAAAATTTCACGACAATTAGGGAGCTCGTTATTGAACAATTAACATTCACAAATTAAATGTTGTTTTATGGAAACTGATGTAACTTTGCGATAAGTTTTTTTTTTGACCTCTCAATTTTATAATATCTACAATATACCGAAAGCAACGGAAACAAAACGAAGTTTATTGATAAATTTTTTTTAATTTCTTTTAAAAATTGTTCTTAACGAAATGTTAATTTTTTAATAACGAGCTTCCTAATCGTCGTGAAATTTTAACACGACCTCTTAAATACTTCATACAAAAACATACCGAATTTTCGGAATTTTCTTATAATTTTTTATTTCAACCCTTCAGGAGGTTGAAGTAATGATGATAGAATTCTGAAAATTTGGTATGTTTTTACACGAAGTATTCAGGAGGTCGTGTAAAAATTTCATGACGATTAAGAAGCTATTTATTGAACAATTAACATTAACATGTTTCATAGGGACTCAACATCCTTAAGGCTCCGGCCTTAATGGACATAAAAAAAATAATGCATAAGGGCGTATACACACAAATATATAACATATAAGAATATATAATATAAGGACATATATAAGGAAACAATATTTGCAATATAGAACGGTACACCCCACGTGTCTTATTGAGCTTCGATTTTCCAGAGGGCCGGTGGTCACATGAGGAATTCCATCTCGCGAGAGAGATTGAGAGCCTCTCGTAACCGGGACAGAGATTCTCCGTTTCCTCCATTCTTCCCCTTATGCGCCCTTGCTCGTATTATATTTGCTCTTTCTGTAAAGCGATGCTGCAGTGGACGCGAACCAGCTCTCTCGCGAGAGTTGGACATCGGGGAAAAACGGATAAAGCCAGGAAATCGAGTCCGCGATATTTTTATTCCCTCGCGGAGACGTCTCGACACTAGTCATCGAAGCGAAGAAAGACCACGACGGAATCCCAAACATGTCAAATCAATTTTAAATCGTTCGACCTTTGCAGCCGACGAATTCCTTCACCTTATTTTTCTTTATTCAATTTTAACGGGAGATATACACCTAGGAGCCGGAAAAAAAGGTCATTTTTGTGAATTTTTTCAAGGAAAATTATTTGAAATTCCAGATTGGAGTTTTAATTATCCAAAAGTATATACATTCAAAAATATGTTTAATTTTCTTTATTTAAAAATATCAAAAATAAACAAGGATATTGTATGATCCTTGAAGCGTCGTAAAAAAATCGGTACCCGAAATTTCTCGAAAACCAAAGAACCGATTGCCTTGAGGTTTTTTGTGGTTATTCTATACACCATTATCTAGTACTTGTTATAGCCGATCTTGAAAATATCGTTTCATGACAAAATGGCGGACGTTTGAACATAAATAGTGATTTTTGGGCCAAAAATAAATTATTATTTTGCCTATAAAACAAAAACTAAGTAACG
This sequence comes from Ophion costatus, assembly GCA_951751655.1. Classification (NCBI taxonomy): domain Eukaryota; kingdom Metazoa; phylum Arthropoda; class Insecta; order Hymenoptera; family Ichneumonidae; genus Ophion; species Ophion costatus. Next base: position 2,239,162 of record OX632356.1, read on the forward strand.
GAAAAAAAAATCCTACGGCAAGTACTAGATAATGGTGTATAGAATAACCTCAAAAAAAACCTCAAGACAATCGGTTAATTGGTTTTGGAGAATTTTTGGGTACCGATTTTTTTACGACGCTCCAAGGATCATACAATATCCTTGTATATTTTTGATATTTTTAAATAAAGAAAATTAAACATATTTTTGAATGTATATACTTTTAGATAATTAAAACCCCAATCCGAAATTTCAAATAGTTTGGCTCGAAAAAATTCACGAAAATTACCTTTTTTCCGGCTCCTAGGTGTATACCTGCCCTTAATTCTATTCATCCACAGCAATGACCAATTTTGGAAAGTACGTATTTTTTTAATATTTCAATTTAATAATGTTTAATATTTCAAAGGCCCTCCGAAAAAATAATAATTTCTTCTTTTGGAATGGAGAAAATATTTCTTTAAGGCCTTATATACGCGATTTCGCCAATTTTCGAAGGTACTTTCCTGCACGGGGTTAAAAAGAATGACGGATATATTGACAACGTTTTTTTTTATAGATCATTTATGCACATGGTCAAGTATATGTATAAAATTAAAAAATCAGAAATATTAACAAATGGCGGAGATATAACATAATAAAGCAATGTATTTGTTTTGGGGGCGCGTTGATAGTGAAAGTTCTCGGCATCGATGTGGGTATCTGAAAAAAAATGAACATATTTATAATTGCATAATGAATGTATCTTTAGTGTGAACCAACAATATATATATATTTTTTTAATTGTTATAATACAAATTCGAAACATCAAATTGTGTTACTCAATTTTCTGTCGGTATTTTATTTTTTATATTTTTTTGTGTCATTGCAATTTTTGTTCCTGTGGTTCACACGATCGGTGATGATACTGAGAATATGTTGTAAGAATTTCAAAGCGATCTGATTCTTCGTTCAAGAGAGAACTTTTACAAGGTTGAAAAAAGTGAATCGTGGAAAAACGGCTTTAAAATTGGCGGTCGGGCGCGCCGCGCGGCATCTATTTTACCGTTCAGGCTAAAGGAATCAAAAATTTTTAAAAATGAAAAAATTTGAAATTTTTCGCGTATATAAGGCCTCGAAATGACAAGTCTCCGAATTAGAAGAAAAGAAAGGAACTTTCGTGAATTTTTTGTGGGAAAACGCGTGCGAGTTTTCGAATTTTTTGTGACATTAAAGAATTTGGTTTCAACTAACTTTTATAATTTTTGTATTGAAAAAAAATTATATTTCTGGCCACTGCTGCTCGGAAATAAATAATCCGGAGTAAAAAATCAAACGCATTTGGTTTTGGCATGAAGTTATCTAGTTCTTGGACGAAGGATTTCATAAAGATTTTCATTTCATATTGATTTTTGTACAATGGTGCAAATATTGATTTTCGGTGAAAAAAACACGCTATTTTCGTCGATTAAAAAAAAACTGCACCGAAAAGAATAAAATTCTTCGTTCAAGCACTGCTTTTTGCTGTGTAAAAAAAGCTCGTAAAATTTGAAGTCGATCGGTTCAGTTACTTTCGTTTTGAAAACAGTAATTTTGAAGACAAAAAACGCGCTTAAAGTTCGCCCGTTCGCGGAACCTACCTACAAACGCCCATAATTCCTTCAGTTTTGAACGGATCGACTTGAAATTGTCAGAGAATATCTGAAATGTTATATCTTAAGGGGTAACACCACTCTAGCGGCCGAAAAGAAGGCCCAACTTTGACGATTGTTTTTTGCAGTATAATAAAAGGAACGGGAATTCTTTTCAAAGGAATCATTCAATATATATTCAAGTACAGAATATTTTTAAAATTATTACGTTTCTACAAAACTGCCGCAAGAGAGCCAAACTTCGAAACGATCTAAAAAAAAACACCTCCCTTACCGGCCAAATTTCTCGTGAAATATAAAATCTGGAACACCAAAATAAAAAATCCACATACTCCTGGCTATAAAACTGCGCAGGGATTTTTCATGTAATCAACTTTTGTAAAAATTCGATTTTCTTCCAAAAAGTAAGCAGCAAATTGTTTATAAAATAAAAATGTCACATTGACTCGAAAAACCCCTACTTCCACAAAAAAAGTTAATCGTGAAGCTGTCAAAATTTCCACCCGATCCATGCCACCGTATCGAAGTAATGTTAACCAACATTAAAAACGTGCCTTCGAGAAAAACGCGATTCAATTGTATTCATTATTCAACCATCGAAAAAAAAACTATTTTTTTAAATCCTCGATTAACATACCCCTTAAGAATGCGTCGAAAAATGAAAACTTCAACCCCCTTAATGCTTGTACATAGAATACATACGACCAATGTCAAATTTTTATTCAACAATTACGAGCTGTAAATGTCACCGAAGCAAAAAATCGAAAACCGGATGTGTCTTTTCATCAAATGAAGCGATGATTCGAAGAATTCGATTGTCCGGTATCAAGATTCTATCACACATTAACGGAGTATTTGCTCGAAACAGTCCTGACGATTGTGAATTTACCAGCGCGCTATCTTGCAACTGACCATTAAAGGGTTAGGAACGTTATCATCGTCGTTCTCGAGCTTCCAGTATCAAGCATCGATTTCCTCCTATATACATTGACTATGTATCATATATTGCTACATTCTCTCTGGTCTATGCCGAAAATCGGCCAGTTTGCTCTCGCCATAGTTTCAAAATGCAATCAACGCTCGGAGAGTCGACATATATATATATATATATATATATATATATATATATATATATATATATATATATATATATATATATATATATATATATATATATATACACATATACATATATATCTATATAGATGTATATATATATATATATATATATATATATATATATATATATATATATATATATATATATATATATATATATCTGGACAGGGCAGCAGGGTACTCTCGTTTCTATTCTGCCGAACAATCGGTACATAAGCGCAGTTAATATGGCCATTTCAATGCATGGGCTCGTTGCACGAGACCTACCCCACGTCACCCACTATCCACGCTGCAACATGACGAAACAATACTCCCTCCTGCCGCTTGCTGTTGCCTCACTTCTCTCTTCAACCCTGTCGCTTTCGGTCCAGGGGGATGGCCCTCTCCAGAGGCTGCACCCTCGTTGCTCAATTCGTTTTCCACACCGCCCACTATCGCCAATTCATTCTCCACTCGTCCGGCTGAATGAAAAATCATCGACAAACGGTTCGTTGCAAAATCATTGACAGCGATGAAATTCTGTTTTGCGAAGATAGTGGTTTGTGGTTAGGATCGCTGTTTGGCAACTCAGAAAGGTTTCCTGGTGGGTGGATCGACCTCGAGTTGTTGGAAAAACGGACAAGTTTGGGCTGGCCTCATAGGGGATGTACATTTGGGGGCGAAAAAAATTGTCATTGTGAGGATTTTTTTTTTAAGGATGTTGAGTCCCAAATCGCAAATGATAATAAAATTCTGAAAATTTGGTACGTTTTTGTATGAAGTATGTCAGAGGTCGTGTAAAAATTTTAGGACAATTAGGAAGCTCGTTATTGAACAAATAACATTCACAAATTAAATGTTGTATTATGGAAACTGATGTAACTTTGCAATAAGTTCTTTTTTGACCTTTCAATTTTGTAATATCTGCAATATACTGAAAGCAACGGAAACAAAACGAAGTTTATTGATGAATTTTTTTTTTATTTCTTTTAAAAATTGTTCTTAACAAAATGTTAATTCTTTAATAACGAGCTTCCTAATCGTCGTGAAATTTTAACACGACCTATTAAATACTTCATACAAAAACATACCAAATTTTCAGCAATTTCGTATCATTCTTCATTCCAACCCTTAAGGAGGTTGAAGTAATGATGATAGAATTCTGAAAATTTGGTATGTTTTGACATGAAGTGTTGAGGAGGTCATGTAAACATTTCATGATGATTAAGAAGCTATTTATTGAACAATCAACATTAACATGTTTCATAGGGACTGAACATCCTTAAATGAGAAATAATTGTTCTATAATTGTCAGAGTGTATGTTAGGGTGGTTAAAAATTCGATTTTTTTTCTCAACGGAAAATTGTTGTTTGTTAAGAAAAAGAAAGTTGTGCAAAATTTGAAGGTTCCAAACAATTTTTTAGTCAGTGCTCAAACGCCTATTTTTTTATGATTATCGGAGTATTTATTTTTTTTATCTCGATGCAGAAAATGTTAGTGCGTGATCCAATGTCAGTCTTGATTGAATTTTTTCTGTAACAATGCACAATTTTTATTTAAATATTTTTTTACCACTGTGTATTTGCAGATTAAGAATCAATATATGTAATTCGGTTGTGAAAATGATATCAACCACTTCATGAACAAGAACACGGTGCTTACATCACTGAACGTCTAACAAGTATGCGTGTTTTTTTGGAGTAATATGTTGTTTGGGAGTAAGAAAACAAAGGAAGAAAAAAAATTGACCAAAAATTGAAAAAAAAATTAAAAGTCGTTTGAGCACTAGCTAAAAAAATGTTTAGACCTCAAAAATTTTGTATCATTTACTTTTTTATAATGTAGTAACATTTTCCGTTGAGTACCACGAAAAAAAAAAATATTTTTGAAGCACTCTACTGTAGGTATATTTTAGTAGTATATTTGAGTATGCGAAACAATTTTTTTTAATTCGTTTGTCATCGTGTGGATTAGTCCAGTTTTGTTCACCAGCTCCTCGTGTATTGTTTCTGTTTTACAGTAATTAAAATAAAGAAAATGCACATTTGAGAGAATAATACGCATTTACGAAAAAATCAACATTGAACGCAACATTTTTGTAAAGATTGATTAAAAAAGTAGTTTTTTAAAAAATTTTTCAAAAACAATTTTCGTCAAGTAGAATGTAGCAATATTGTCATTGCTACCATCGAGTTTCAAATCGGCACGAAGTACTTAGGCTTCTAGGAAATAGGGTGATATGCAGGACAAATGTACTTTTAGCAGAATAATAAAACATTCGTATGACCGGATACATCTTTGAAACATTAAAAATTACGAAATGGCATACTGTAACGGAAGTCCGATTTTTGTAAAAAAAACGAAACAGACCAATTTGAATAATTTGTTCTCGCCAAATTGATGAACATATCAAAAAATCATCTGGCAATGCGGTGGAAAATGTTACAAACTATTATGCTCTATCCGAATTTGAAGCGAATCGAAGAAAAAGATTTTGAAATACGACTAACACCGTTTTATGATACATAGTTTCGAGAAAAATGCAAAAGAAAAGGGGTAAAAAATTAAAATTAAATAAAAGTTAATCGAAGAGTAAAGGATAAAAAATTAAAATTAAATAAAAATTTATCAAAGGGTAAAGGGTAAAATTATCATAATTCCATCAATTTCTAGAATTTTTACGATATCATCGTTGCAAATTGAAATTAAGATCCTAGACTATTAAACTATCCAATAAAGGAAATCTAAGAAAATAAATTATTATTTACGCATCAAAAATATATAAATGCAAAATGTTGCCCTTAAATTATATATTTTATGAAAAACTGGCATCTACGAAATAAGTCTAAACCTCGTATGCATTTTATTAGGATCATCGAAAAAAAAAAAAAAATTAATAAACAACCCTTTGACTCAATTGGCCAGCTCCAACCTCCTTAAAGAGATTTTATTCTTTAGTAAATTAATGCTGGTTCGTTGTACGAATCCAGGGTAATATATGTAGAGTGTAAGATGAATATTTTAATTATACATTTTCCTAACACATAGGCATTAGGAAAATGTATAATAAAATATGCTTGCAGGCGATCTTGGCATAAACTGTCCGAGGAATTCTTTCGTGACGAAAACTAATTTTGCGAGAATAAATAGAACGAGGTAGAAGTTAAAAGAGAGACGCTCTATTCATGGTCCCGCTATCTTTGTCTCTTCTGGAGCCTTTTGAAATCCACCCTTATGTACATACAGAGTGAAAGTTGCTTGTGAGCGGCCTTCGTTTCTCATGGACACTTATACTACGTTCTGGCAGGTCACGTGGAGAATGTAGGATATGTCTTTGAATGTATAACGAAGCTCGGGTTTCGGTTACGTGTACTAATTCATATGTACAGAGAAGTAATTGTGAAGACGTTCGACTTTGAGGTCGATCTCGCCGACTTCGATTAAATTCGGCATGCTTGTAGAATGGACCAAAATAGGCGACACGTATTTTTTTATATCCGCGGAATCCGATTTTTAAGGGTTGAAACGCACCCTCGAAAATAGGGGTGGTTTTCGTTTTTCGTCGATAACGTTTTAACGGTACGAGATATGAAAAAAATTCAAATTGCAACAATGTTTATTTTCTCGCCTACTATACATTGGAGATGAGAACGATAACGTTATCGACGAAAAACGAAAAACGAAAAACACCCCTATTTTCGAGGGCGCGTTTCACCCCTTAAAAATGGGGTTCCGCAGATATGAAAAAATACGTATCGTCTATTTTTTCCCATTCTACAAGCATGCGAAATTTCATCGAAATTGGAGAGATCGAACACAAACAAAAAGAAACGAAAAACTGTTTATGCACCAACAGTGGCACGTGCTCGCAATGAAGAGCCGAATTTGTCATTTCGGAGCTATCAGAGATGTTTGGAAATTCAGCTTTTAGGGGTGTATAAAAAAAATTCATCAAGAAATGTTATTGAATGTTATTCTTAAGATGTTTTAACGTCATTTAAGCCAAAAAAAATTGAAAAAAAACATCCAAACAGATATTATCCCTTAAGTACATATATGGGATGCTTCATTTCGTAACCCCTACTTCGTGACCTTTTCTTTTTTTTCGTCATTTTCGCACTTTTTAAATTATTTTTCTGAGAGAGTACGCTATCAACGTACCAACTGCACAACGATGAAAAATGACACATCATTTTTCCTACTTAAGGACGTATCAAAATTCACCCCAATTTATTGCATAATAATCGCATTAAGAAGTATTTCGTAAAAATGGTCATGTTAAAGAACAAATACACCTGTATTATATATCAGAACTTTTGCGTCTATATGTGGATGGAATAAGCAAACAAAGAACAATGAGGTTTTTGTCCGAATCGTCCTATGCACAAGCGTATACGATGTAGGCAAGTTTTATTTAGGTCAGAGCCACGGTCGTTTCCGTGCATTTGCGGAAAAGACTCGTTCTCCAACCCTAAACGTATCATATCCATATACGGAGCATGTATATGAAAGTCCATACGCGTATTTCGGCCAATACTTCGTACAATCGTGTCTTACAGGAATGTACATTGTAGGGTTACATAGAAATGTTTGACGTTTTTTCATCCCTTTTCTCATGCCCTTGCCTATATTTTAGGCCTTGCCTATATTTTAGCCCTTGCCTATTTTTTAGCCCTTCTCTATATTTTAGCCCTTATCTATTTTTTAGCCATTGTCTATATTTTAGCCCTTGCCTATTTTTTTAGCCCTTGTCTTCTAGCCCGTGCCTATATTTAGCCCTTTCCTATATTTTAGCTTTTGCTTATATTTCAGCACTTTCCTATCTTTTAGCCCTTTCCGATATTTTAGCCCTTTCCTATATTTTAGCCCTTACTTATATTTAGCCCTTTCCTTTTTTTTAGCTTTTGCTTATATTTCAGCGCTTTCCTATCTTTTAGCCCTTGCCTATATTTTTGCCCTTGCCTATATTGAGCCCTTCCCTATATTTTAGGGCTTGCCAACATTTTAACCCTTGCCTATACTTAGCCCCTGCTTATATTTTAACCCTTGCCTATATTTTGGCCCTTGCCTACATTTTAGCCCTTGCCTATATTTTAGACCTCGCCTTTATTTTATCAACATATTAGGCATCAACATAATAGCCTATACATCTGTCAATTTAGATCCGATGACCTTGACATTTTCAGGGAACATTGGTCAGATGATATACTGTTAAAATATATTGGTTTAAAAAAAAATTATTTTCGACCTTCACAGATGGGTAGATTGTTCGTTTTAATGCTTAAGGGGTTAAGCATTAAAACGAACAATCTACCGTGTCCGTAGAAGTAATTCGCCTGCATTCTCTAACAATTCGCGTGACGATGAATGTTCAACCATATAGATTTTCGGGACGCATGACTATTTCCACATCACGTATAGACTGCACTACGCGTGACCTATAGAAATCCGAATTTATACGCGACGCCAAATTAATCCGCTGGAGTGCATGTGAACAAAAAATAAAATCAAATTGAATGAACACGGTGGCGAATAAATGCTCTTTTCAAACTTATCCCGAGGGTGATTCAATTCGAAATCAATCGTAGTTCCTATATCATGAGAGAAAACCCCTGACATGATAGATTTGCGTGATAAAGAAATATCGCCTCCATCTTGAAAAGTAAGCTGACAGGGGTTTGTTTTCTTTTTTTACAAAAAAAGACAGCGAATTAAAAATAAATGGTTTCGTTATAAATATAGGCTAATTAATTAATTACTCACGTTATTAGTAACTAATAATTAATTGCAGATAAAATGCGTGCTGGGCATTTAAGATTAAATTATCGGCTGGTCAACCTTAAGGTAGAACGAGCGCGCGCTCTTGATTTCTATAGATTTTGTTCAAATTTTAATCAGACATTGTTTATATCGTTATGCGTGTTGAGTGCAATTTCAAAACAGTCGACTATTAATATTGGGAGATAGTGGCTTTTAAAATTGCAACTTTTAACCCTGCAGGGTGTGCATTGAAATTTAGACAGAATAATTGTCCGTAAAAAATATTTGTCACCTATAATAAAATTGATTTAGGTAAAAAAATAAAATTTATTTAGGCATAGTTAAAATAATACTGCAACTCAAATTTTAATTTGGAAGTAATTTTTAATCGAACAAAGTTATTAATTAGTTATAAAATAACCAACACTTTTATTTGTCAATGAAGATAACACAAACAATATAAAATATTAATATTTATAGCGCAAATATTTTTTTATGATAAAAGTTTTTAACTTTAGGAACACGATAATTTTTTTTTCTCGCAATATTGAGCTATTCTGTTCTGCGGTGTTGCCATATGTCTTCTTATAATAGGGGACAAATATTTTTTTCGGAGAATCATTCTGTCTTTACGGAACGTTTTTAGCAAAACTGAATAGTACAGGCAATCCAAACTTTTTCACTCTTTTCCTAACTAGTTTGCTATCTGAACATTGTTTTTTTTTTCTTAAAATTTATAAACATGATAGTAGGATGAATTATGTGACCTGACTTTCGGTCAATGGAGGCCCTGCAATCTTAAAAGTTGCAATTTTGAAACCCATTGTCTCCCAATCTAAATACTCGACTGTTCTGAAATTTCACTCAAACATGCATAACGATACAATCACAACCGATACAGAACAATGTCTAGTTAAAATTTAAACAAAATCTATGGAAATCGAGATCGCGCGCTCGTTCCACCTTAAGGGGCTATACGAGTGTAAACACTGAAAATTTAGGTGATTTTCGGGAATTTTTGGACGAAAAGTACTCAATTAAATGTTTCAGAAAATTAAGAATATATTTGTCTATATGTGACCTATATTACGTAATTTTTTCATAGAAAAATATTGAGATCCAAGCGACTTATGCGCTGCCTTCGGAAGCGTCAAAAAAAAGTTCCTCCGCTGCTGACGTGATTTCGGCCGATTGAGTAGCCGAAACCGAAAAAGGAAAAAATGTCGTTAATCTGGAAGGTATTTCTTGTACAATGACGTAGGATTTTCGGGAAATATCAAAATCTAACAAAACGACGTAGTTATGAAAAAAGTCTGTTTTCTTGCCTATAAAATGATCGTTTTTTTTTCAATGCCAAATCGTCAATTTCCATCCAATCAAAAATATCCTACGTCACTGTAGAGTAAATATATTCAAGAGTACTCAGTTCAAATTTCAAGTCAATCCGATAATTTCTCTTTGAGTTACAACGTCGGCAAATTTGAAAAATCTTGGCTCTTTAGAAGCCTGCCATTCGGGGAGTATTAGAGATACGGCCTTGACATCTTTACAGGATATTCTTGAAAGTACAAACTGTCAAAAAAGGCAAAAAAAGTCGATTTTTCAAAAGTCTCACACTGGTATAGCCCTTCAAATTTGTTTTCGAAAATTCGAGAGCATAAACTGAAATAACGAATGCCAGTTTTATTGAGGCTTATCATCATTTCGTATTGACGGATCAGTTTATATATTTAGTTCCAAATGTATATTATTAGAGCTCGAAGTTTTCGGTGAATTTACGCTCGAATTAATCAAGGTCTGACAAGTCAATAGCATTTTTTTGGTAGCGGATTCCGATAATTCCCAGGCTGGAAAATAAATGTTACATTTTGTCAAACGTAAATATGTACGTGGAGCTTTACGCGAACGTTGGAGATAGACCGTTAATGGCCGGCGGAGAAAAAAAGCAACGAGAGAGAGTCAGGGAGAGAGAGAGCGAGTGAACGTCTAGTTGAACGAATGTCGAGGCAAAAAAGTACGTGAAAATCGTCAATTTACATTACACAGGGAGAGAGCGAATGAAAATAACACCCGCTCTCGTCCAATTCGCGATGGTCCAGCGGGCAAAACCATTTTATTTCGCAAGCACGTGGAATCGATATTTTCACATGCACAGGTAAATCCCACCCCGGATGAAAGACACTGAAAAAAAAAATGCCCACACAAACAATCGCAATCCTGTGATACAAGAATAAAAACAGAAGAAAACAAAACCGCATTTTCAGTGTAGCGGATGAAATTCCGAAAATTATTATCGAATATCTGTTATTTTCGTCCCATCACTTCGCGTATAATCACCAGAACCAGATCGTTCCGGTGCCTTTGTTTTCGCGATACCATTATTTCGCAACGCCGGATTTGCAATGTATGGACGAGTGCCGATAACGAGCCACTCTTTGCAATAAACGAATTCTTATGCGAATATAATCCAGAAGGATCCGTTTTTTTTTACTTTTGTTCAATATGGCGTACAATAATGCCGTATCGTCGATAACTTTTTTTTTAACCAAGCTTTTGTTCAAGGATAACACCACCCTGACGGCCGAAAATAAGGCCTTACTTTCACAATTTATTTTGGGAGTATGAAAAAAGGAATAGGATTTACTGTGAGAAGCTTTATTTAACACATATCGAAATATTTTAAATCATATTATAATTTTCATACAAAACGGCGGCGACAAAGTTCATCTTGAAAAACGTGTTTTTTACAAATAGCTTCACGGGAGGACGGTTTTCTCGTGAAGTATAAGACCTGGAACAAAAACCAAAAAAAAATATAATCTATATATTAAGAGAAAGAGAGCAAAGGTACGAGGAAAAAGAGTATGAGGAGTAAAATATAAAATTAAAGTAGTTGTAAGAAAAATGTATATAAACAATGCGGAAACTTTTTGTAAAAAACTCTAAAACAAGTTGTGCAAATAAAACTCGACTATTATTATTATTATTGTTGTTGTTGCTGTTCTTGTTGTTGTTGTTGTTGTTAGGAGGGCGTACATAAGTTACGTAACGCTAAATTTCCCAATCCCTCCCCCCCACGTAACAGAACCGTAACGCCTGGCCTGAACCCCCCCCCCCTTCGTTGCGTAACGGGTGCTTTGTCGTCAATGATTGCGTTTTTTTTTTTTAAGAAATAACTAATTATGAAAGGGTCGGGCTTATACCCATTTTATGAAGTATATATTCATCTAGTTTTATACCAATTTTTATGCATTTTTTTTCATTAACCCTAATTTGGTGACGAAAAAAATTCTCTTCATTGTCCTATCCATATCTTTATGAAAGGTTATGTGTAAATAAAAAGTCAACAATTTATCGATATCTATAAAAATGTAGCTATCACCATGCGTCGCCGTTTTTTATTTTGGTTCTTTTTTACAAAATGCCGACAGTTTGGACATTTTTTTTCTACCTTCAAAGTCTTTTTTGTACTCAAGCAATTTTTAAAAATAGTAATGATCAAAATTTTAAAAATCGACTACGTACAACCTTAGTCACTTCGATTACAAAAATGTTTTTAAAAAATTGAAAATCGTTTGATAAGTTTTTGAGTATTCGCTGAGACAAGGTCGAAAAAAGTAGTTTCAAGAAAATCGCGATCAAAGTTTTCGTTCCGTTTTTCTTGATATAAAATTATGTTTTTTTTCTAGAATATTGATACTTACCTTAAAGTATCAAGTCGCGGGCGATAAGGCGGATTTTCATCTTCATTATATTTCTCAAAATAGTAAGAGCTTTCACTTCGTCGATTCTGAACGATCAGTTTTAAATGAGAAAAACTTGAACATGCAGAAATGTTGCTATTTTTGGCAGTTCGAAAATCGTGATGTAACGCAAACCTCAACAACCCCTCCCCCCCACTCCCCAATTGCGTTACGTATTTTATATACGCCCCCTAAGTATGGGACTACGTAGGAATTTTTTTAAACCCAAATTTTGAAAATGGCGCACTTTGAAAGAAATAAATCGAGAAAAAATCATGACTTGCAATATTCAATGTTTTCCATAAAATTTTAGGGCGACACTCGTGAGATATGATAGTTTAACGGAAAAAAATAGCTCCACAGGGGGAAATAGTTTGAGGAAAAGATGATAAAACTAAAAAAATAGGAGGCAGGCCAGTCGCCTTGGCCGTCAACAACTTATAATAGTAATCTTGACTTGAAGTTGCGCTTGGGGTCATTTTGACCCTGGGTGACCGCGAAGGGTAAATCAATGTGGCGCCATTGATGGCGGTGATCCGAAATGAAGAGTTGAAAAATATACTTTAAGTATAATAATAAAACTTTCGTAGGTCCGAATACTTTTGCGAAATTGTGAAAATGACAAAAACTGCAAGCGGTAGAAAAAAGATCGATTTTCGACAAAAAACAAACAACTCCAATTATTCGTCATTAAAAAATGGATGAACACGTCAAAAAATCATTCAGTCATACGATAGAAAATGTACGATATGTCATGCGCTGTGCCCGAATTTAGAGTCGACGTAAAGATTTTCAGATATGCAAAAGAAAAAGGACACATTACAGCTGGACGGTTCGCCGTAGCGTTGTGGGCGAAAAATTCACCAAAATTGCCATAACCGGTCAATTTTTGGAATTTCACAAACCTTTTGTTGCAATTTAAAGTTAACAGCCTGTGCTATAGAAGTCTACAATAAAAAAATATCATTGAAATTTAATAAAATAAACCTAAATAAACCTAAATAAAATTTTAAAAAAACACCTAAATAAAAAAAAAACTAATTATGTAATTTTCTCTTTGTATCGTGAGGAATTTTCTTTTTGCAAAAAGAACCAAATAGCCTCATTTTTACAAACGATCCCAAACACACAAACCCAAACAAATCGACCCAAACCCAAACGTACAAACCCAAAATGACAAACGCAAGCAAACCACCCCAAAAACAAACCCAAACCCAAACGAAACCAACCAACCCAAACAAAACAAACCCAAACAAAGCTAATCAACCCAAACCCAAACACAACCAACCAACCCAAACCCAAACAACATTATAAAGATTTTTTTTCGGATGACTACGTATAAATTATTCTTCCAGATAGTTTTTTTACCAATTTAATACAATTTATCGAGACAATTATAGATACGTTATTCGTCCGGATACTAGCTTAAACGATTCCCAATAATATGTACATACGCCTACCGGAAATACGGCGTGAACTCAGCCGCTATCCGGACGAATAACATAGGCTTATTCGTCCGATAACCGGACGGAGAGACACTCCGTATTTTGTACCCCACGTACAGTTAGCTATCGTTTTGTTCGTCTGCAGAAAATTCGCCAAGGGATTTTCTTCCTATTTATTATTTATCTGTTGATTCCACCAAATTCCCTTCCAGCAGTCTCGAAGTGCTAGCACAGCGTATCTGTATCTGAATCTATGGCGTCGCGTTGACGCGGAGCAGAGACTGCTGATGAGACGTAATTATAGTAAGTGGATCAGATTATGCAATCGCCAGATGGGTTATTAAAGGAAGTGACAGGGGATGAGAAACAATGAAAATGAGGAACGGGTAGTGGATGATGTGTCAGTCAGGATGACAGGATTGTGGATCGTTGTTGCGAACGAACTTGACACTTTAAATTACCAAACGAGATAATTAGAATACCAATCGATTATTTTCTCTTCAAATAGCTGCTGACTGCCAAACTGTATACGTCAATTCATAATCAATATTAACCCTTAGCGGTCACGCGTTCAGGCTATAACGCGATGGTCACAGGGGGTCACAATGACCCCAGCCATGTTTCAAACGATTCCCGTGTCGACCGTATCGTTCCGAATGACTCGTAAAAATTCAGGACGTTGGTTTGAACATTCTAGAATGTGGCATCCTCGGTATTAGATTTTTATCGAATTTTTAAATGGCGGAAAAAAAATCAGCAAGAAGTTAAAGCGTAAAAAAACGCCCTTTTTTACTGGAAAATTATGACTGTGGCAATTTTCAATTTTTTTTCATAAAATTGTACGGTTGATCCTCTTGAGATATAATAGTTTGAGGGAAAAAATTGATCCATTTGAGGGAAAAATACATTCACGTCCGGCACTAGTGTGCACTTACAAAGGGTACACCAAAGCACCGTTAGGAGGCAGACCAGTCGCCTTGACCACCAAGGACTTATAATAGTAATTTTGGCTTGAAGTTGCGCTTGGGGTCATTGTGACCTCGGGTGACCGCGGAGAGTTAAAATACCGAACAAAAATGTTAGGAAATATTCGAAATATTAAATTTGTTTATTTAAAAACTATATTTTTCAATAGCCATACACGTCAAGATTTTTTTATTTCAATCAATGTCCTCGTAAAATTCGAAATCTCAAGGATGATGTGACAATGCCCTTGATAATTTTTAACACAGAAAAAAAACCTTATCCTGTTATTTCCTTGTCCAAGAGGGACCCCCTGCCACGCGTTAGAGAATACAAATATAAATATTTCGCTCACAAGTCACGTTCCCCCACAGCCAAGTCATTTTTATGTATTCGCCGTATATACAGATGTATATATACACATGATAGTCGTGTGTGAAAAATCTGTACATATGCACGTAAAAGTTGAACTCCCCGGGGACCGGAAATCGGACATTTTCGAAAAGATATTACGTTTCACCAGTGTCTTCAGGAAACGTCGTTTTTGTTTTACCCTGCCGAACATCTCGTACGCGAGTAGAATATTAAAAATGCAAACAGATGTGACATAAGCCATGTGATTTGTCATTCCGAATAAAAAGGTCGAGCCTCAGTCCATCGGAATGGAAATTAATGTGGTAGAATGGTTTTTCGCGTGAAATTATCTAGTGCTTGGACGGAGCATAATAAAATATTGATTTTCGAAAAAATGGCCACAGTCCAAAGTGAAAGTGTCAATTTTTGGTGAAAGTAAAGCTCCATATTTGTTGATTAAAAAAAAAAGATAAATCGAAAAAAAGAATTCCTTCGTAAAATTTGAAGTTGATCGATTTTTCAGATATCGTGGTCACCGATCTTGAAAAAGTAATTTCGAGAAAACACGTTTAAAGTTCGCCGGTTCGCGCTGCCTACCGATAAACGTCCGTAACCCCCTTAATCTTGACCAGATTGACTTGAAATTGGCAAAAAATATTTTCACGATATTACATTCTGAGATTCCGTCGAAAACCAAAAACCGATATTTTCAACAATTTCAACCAGGTTCCCTTAACCCCTCCGTTGGCAGAGAGCATTCAACAAAAAGTGCCCAAAATAGCAGGAAATTTTTTTATCCTGAAAACTTGTACTCTGGGGTTTTTGAGGAGCTGATTACGAATCTGTGCTCAAAATTCAGGAATTCGCAATGACGAACAAATATGGCGAATGAAAATACAAATAATGCAGATTGATTTAGATGAAACTCGGTACTCAAGCTTCATATATAATATTTCCACCTATTTATTGTATTATCCTTCATGTTATTGAATTTGCCATGAAAAATTCCTTTATTTTGAGTTCAGCATCACACTCAGCGTCCCCGAAAACCCCCGAGTACCAGATTTATCCAAATAAAGCTGTTTTTTGCACTTTCGTCCGCCATATGAGATCCGCCATTAATTTTTTTGAATTTTCTGTTCAGATTCGTAATAAGCGACCTCGAAAATCCCAGAGTACCAATTTTTATCGAAATCGAGTAAAATTTTCAATTTTGGTCCGCCATTCTAGCGCCGCCATTTTGAATTTTCAAATTTAAAGTTTAAATTCGTAATAAGCGACCTCAAAAATTCCGAAGTACTGATTTTCATCTAAATCGAGTAAAGTTTTTGATTTTTGTCCGCCATATTGGCGCCGCCATTTTGAATTTTCAAATTTAGACTTCAGACTCGGATTCAGCGAGCCCAAAAACCCGCGAGTGAGGCTCCGATTTCAAATCAGATCAAGTTGAATAGGGAAATAAAGGTTGACGCACTATTGCGTCAATTCCACACGAGGCACGGAATAATTTGACGCACTATTGCGCCAATGCCAACGAAGGGATAATGCGTTAACTGAGCCATATTATTCGTGACCAATTTTGCAACGATTCAAAAAGAAAACATCGCAAAATTGTCTCAGGCCGAATAAAGCCCAAGTCCCACATGTATGGAAGCAAAAAAATCGTTCCTTTCGGCTGCTCGGCAGCATTTCTTTTTTCACCTTCCCACGCCTCGGGGCAGCCCGATAAATCGTTCCAGGTCTTAATAATGAAGTTGGCAATTTCGCCCTTTTCTTTTCCAGCGGCTGTCCAGAGATTCGAGCACGAGATAGAGGCAGAGCAATACAGGCCTGCGGTTTGATCGGGGGATCCCCTTAAGCTTCCGAATCCTTCCGCGTTCTTGGTTGGAGTACAGGTCATCCCGATTTTTCCTATCTGGTTACCGAGTTTATCGATGGAATTATCCTGATGTAGACGACGAATCGTCGCTGGGGATCGAGATCCAAAAAGATCCAGGGTTAACCTGAGTAGCTTGACTATTGAGGGGCACAACAGTTGGGAGGCGTTTTTCGCCGCTAGACACGTCATACTGAACCAAACGAGTCCCGGTGGTAAAACGAGCACCAGAACGAACGTGCTCGAGCCGATTTGCCAGGTCGAAAGTCATCAGCGATCGAGTGAAAAGCTGCGAGACAAGCGACAACACCAGCTGCGCCATCATTGGCGAAAGAGTCGACCGAAGAGAAAGAGAAAGAAGTCGACGAAGTGCTGGGTATACGGCAATCGACAAGAGCTTAGACCACCGCCGCACCCTCCACCCCACGTGGCCGCACCACCACCTGATAAGGTACGCACGATTTTCTTACCATCCGGCAAAAAACTCAGGAACTGTCCTCTGAAATGCCACATCCTTGCACTTGATGAAAACAAACCCGAAACGGTTGCGTTGCAATTGCTTACGAACCGTATATTCGGATGTTCAAAGTTACTTTTTCATCTTTGTTCAATCCCTTCGACATTCGCCATCTTCGTGATCCGAACGTCAATGACGCTCAGTCCGCCGCGTATGCTCCCGAAGTCCGGATTATCTGTCCGATTGAATTTCCATATACTCGTACCTCACCCGCTCCCCTGCCCCTTCCTGTGTCCCAATGTATCTCCACCCTCTCGGCTCTTTCCCGCCGCTCCGTCACCCTGGGGCACTGTATCCACCGGCAGATCAAATATTTGCGTTTCTCGCAGGACGCAGCCCACGACCGGTTGAGTACACAACGGTTGGTCACAAGCATTCGTTCTATACCCGGGCTAGAATATTACGTGCAAGTTGCTCCCTTGTACGGACGCACAACCTGTCACGGATATATCGACTGCTGAAAAAGCTAAAGAACGTAAAACTGTCTCATTTTCCCCATAAAATGAACCCGCTGCGTCTTTCCGCTTCCTCGTGGCTTACGCGTAGGGTGTTGCGAGAGTCGTGGCCAAATGTTATCAGACACCTAGATCGTGGGATTCTGAACCGGAAAGTCCTTTAGCGCAGGTCTCTCCGATGCAGCGTTGATAAGATACGAATGAATTAGTGATGACCAAAGGGAAGCGCCGATTAGAGACTGGGCGGTTCCCCGACGCGCTAAAGCCTATCAACTGGCTTAGATCGCGCCACGCCTACGCCCCCATCAAGCTTACCTAGTGGAGGTGTCGTGACCGGCAAATTCTATTGGCTATCGCTAATCAAGCAATATATAATGAACAACGCATCGAAGAAGAAAATGCATAAGGACTTTTCCGTCTAGAATTTCACGCTCTATGTACCCAGAAAAGTTTACTGTCCTATTTTTTTACACCCTATATTTATATATATAGATTGTAACAGATGGACATTGACGAAGATCGAAAGCTTGTTCGTCGACGGATTTAGTTAGGCAAGGCACCTTTACACGTATCCGCGACTCCTGGCTTTCCTGTCCCCCTTCAAATCTACCCTCGGAAAACCGTATCCCGACGATAAATCGACTCTCACGCGAATGGGGGAAAAAAGTTATGTGTACATATATACATATGTAATACACCTACCACTACAGTTGCTGCCTCACTCCTCATGGTTTCCTCGGTCGAGAGAAACGGGGAGACAGAAAAGCCCCACAAACACCTGTACGTATAATATATATATATATAAAGCTATTTACATTATATTTAGAGTTCATTCAACTCTTAAGGGGATCGGAGATGATGAATAATCGATTATTTCTTTACCTTTGATATCTGTTGGCCCGC
The DNA here is from genome assembly GCA_951751655.1 of Ophion costatus. Taxonomy (NCBI): domain Eukaryota; kingdom Metazoa; phylum Arthropoda; class Insecta; order Hymenoptera; family Ichneumonidae; genus Ophion; species Ophion costatus. The sequence goes on from OX632356.1 coordinate 2,257,887, forward strand.
TTCCGTGTGTTTTAGCATCGAAGAGGATATTTCTTTGTATTTCCCTAGTGGTGGGCAAGCGGAAAAGGAACAGTTGTAACAATACTGCTACATTTTTCAACAACGTATCGTAACCTCGACTGTCATTTGTCATCGACATGGGTGAACGACAATTTGCATAAATGATCCCGAAAACGGAACACTACAATTCGGAAGAGATACGACGTTTTCACGTAGCACCATTTAGTGTTGAGATACTATTATCGTCTAGAACGCTGTTTTGGATGTCACTTTTAGGGTGGAATAACTGTTGAAATGTTCGAGTTTTTTAAATTTAATATTTCATTTCATTTCATTTAATGTAAAATTAAAAAAAAATATTAAAAAAAATTACTTCCACTAAATTCTGCTACCAATGGTGAAAAACAATCTACCAAAGGTGTATTGGTAGATTGTTTTCGAAACCAAACCATTGCCAAATCTGAGCTCAATCGGCCGATTGGTTATCGGGGAGTGTACTCCTCAGAACGTCTATAATTCGGCAAATTTTATAAGTACCATTAACCGGTTTTCACAGACTTGAAATAATAGATAAAGTCAAAGTTAAGTTAAAGTTGAGTAATTAAGATAAAGTTAAAGTTAAAATTAAAATAAATAAAAAAGATTTTTATCTCGAAAACCGTGGGGCTTTTATTAAAATGAATTTCCAGCATATAGGGCATTATATGACCTATCGACAGTTGAAGGATTATCCATTCACCACAGACCACCCTGTACACATAAAAAATGGAGAATATGAAATGTAATTAAAAATCAGAGCTCAATTGCAATACTCGGCAGGTATTACGAGTGGATACATACGCGAATGTACATGAAGCGTATATTCGAGCCCAACCCGTTCCTTAATTACTGTTTTCTCTCCCAACGGGGTACGCTATGTGTCTTGTAGCTGTATGCATCCGATGTAGCTATGCAAAGCATCATGCACAAAGAGCACCGTTAAGTATAGTAGAGAGAATCAACGCTGGTGGCCAACAGCCCTCTCTGAGAGTACTGAGAATATAGGATAGCTTCAGCACTGGTTTTAGGAGCCCGGGGCGAAGTAGATAAATGGAAGTGGCCAGACACGATGCGACCATGACAACGGCGATGACAGCACGACGACTACGTCGCCGTTGGAGATGAGAACTCGACGACGACAAAGAGAGGCCCGAGAAGGAGCCAACTGGCAATCAAAGGGATCGTCTGCCGAATACCCTTCATAACGTCATTTCCAGATATATGCCTATACACATATCTACACAGGGTGGGAAACTGCGATCATTTTTCAACAACTTCATTGCAAAAAAAAAAACGAAATTGTTTTCTATCGTCTTTTCTTAATAAACTGAAATTCCAGCATATCGTAGGACATGATCTGACCTTTCGACTGCAGGATTATCCATTCGTAACAGGACACCCTACATACAGGGTGGACCATTTAACGTCACCACCCCAAATATCTTGGCTGCCTTTGGAGTGACGAAAAAAATGTCACGAAGTAATTTGATTGATTTCGAAGGGCTGATAGAGTGGTGAAACATTTGTTTTTGTCAAGGTCATAGTTTTTGCGTTCTCAAGGTCATCAATGGTTTTTCCAATGGGAACATGTTTTCCTTTTGTTAAGATGTTGCAGCCAACATTCAGACGAATCCAACGACCTACGATAGCATGACCTTGAAATGGTTTATCACCAATATATTTTGAGTTTGTTTGGGTTTAGTTAGGTTTGTTTGGGTTAAGGGGTAAGGCCACTGTAAATTTTTTGAAAAATCGATTTTTTTTTATTGGCTATAAAAAACTATTCGCAAAACTTTAAACGCGTTTTTCTCGAAACATGGTTTTTCAAAATGGCACGCAGCATAACTCGAACAATTTTCATTTTTTTTACTTGAAATTTTAACCAGATGTGAACATTTACATTATCTTGAGAATGTCGATCGGAATTTTCAAGAACTTTATTTATTGATTTTTTATTAACAAAAAACGCCGTTTTTTTCGTCAAAAATCGATTTTTTTTTTCAAACGCACGCCAAATCCACAAAAATTGATACTTTTTAAAATCCGATCGACATTCTCTAGCTATAGCCCTCTAGATTAATGGTTTTTTTTTTTTTTTGTTCTAGATTCAAAAGTGCACCAGTGGTGCTGCGTGCCGCGGAGCCCTGGAAGCAAAACATGTCCCGGGAAGATAGCTGTGGAACCGCCATTTTGTTTTTTTTTACTGTAAAAAAATTTTATAATAAAGTTTAATGTATGCCCGATAACACCATTAAAAGTTTTTTTTCAAATACCTTCAATTTCGGGAGCAAAAAATTAGTGAAAAAACCTTTTTTTTGGGCCGTTACAGTGGCCTTACCCCTTAAGTTGGGTTTGGTTTTTTTTTTTTTTCGCTCTAGAAGCAATGGAGATATTTGAGGTGGTCACGTTAAATGGCCAACCCTATATATATATATATATATATATGAATCGATATTTTAATCCCTTGAAAAGCTCGAGAAGAGTACGTGAAAAATTATTCATCACCGAGCTACCTGTGCGCTCTTTCATCACCTCCCATACTCAATTATCCTCTTCGTTCCTTCCTCGTTTTCTTTTTTTATTGCATCCAATTTTTTCTACCGCAATTTCCGAAACACGCGCATACACACGTAACCTTTGAGCAAGTAATTCATTCGACGTGATTGTAGGATGGAAGCCGTTGCTTATATTTTCACTATCAAGTGCTCTACAGATTCCGATTTTGCATTTCCGTACTACCATCGTTCTTTCATTATATTATAATTATAAGCCGGACTTGACATGCATAATAGGTCTCCCCCTTTCGCGAAATCGCTGAAGCGAGAATTCCGCGATGTTAATTAAGTAAAAAAAACAGCGAGTCAAGGCTATCTTGAAAATCCATTTGGTCCAATCACACGGAGAAGAAAATTGTTCCGAACTTTCGCGTACGAAAAAACGGTATCACGATTTTTCTCCCTCGTTCTTATTCCCGAGGGCATCGTAACGAAATGTTATCGGAATTCGGGCATAAAGTTTTTTTGTCCTACTTCTATCCTCTTTTGTATCCTCGGTGAAATCGAGTCGTGAAACGTTGGTGGAAAAGTCGCGATTCGCTGAATTGGACGCCACGCGATATATGAGAGCTCGCAATTGAAGTGGCGAGATATTTTATCTTTCCCTTGGATACATAGCATCGATGATACCGGGAGGCAAGAGGTGTGAGGATACACGAGTGAATACCTGCACCTGTCGAACATCTGAAATCCAACGGCACAAAATGTCGCGCTCGAATGGGGAATCGCTGAAATTAATTTTGCAACGGGAATTGATGTTCCATCTGTAACGAAGTATTAAGGAGATTTTCGCGGGGTCAAAAAAGAGTCTGAATTTATTTTACCCACAGCTGCTCGAGCGCGAAAACCAAAAGAAACACGGTCGAAAATGCAAATTAAATATACGATCCTGCACGAGATTACGGAAAAGTTATTTTTATTCGATTTTTTGTCTATTGTATACTTGACAGTTATTCGCCTGAACGTTGGAGAAAAGAATTTCCGATTTTAAAGCAATACTGTTGTCTGGAACGCCGTTTTGGAGGTGGCCTTTAGAATGGAATAACTAAAAGAAACCCAAACACACATGTTTGTAGATCCTTCGAAAACATGTATTTTATTTATTTTATAAATATTTGTTATATTACGTATTATGTAATATTTTGTGTATTTGGTATTATGTTCATTTTATAAATATATATATTTAAAAAATGTATTATCATGTATTAGGACGTTGAATAAGTTCTGGCTGTTTTCCAACAGATGCCGATACCAAAACGGCATACGTGTAGTTTAAGGAAGCTTTCCAGTGTGACAGCCCGGAAAATCGCTGTTTTTCGCGATTTTTTTTTTTAAAGAAAAAATAATCTAATCGGTCTGGGTTTTTTTTGTATATTAATTGGGTATTGAAAAATACAAAACAATTTTTTAAAGATCGATTTATTTATTAATTAATATCTATAAAAATGATGAAACAATTGTTGCAGAAAATGCACTTGGATGTGGTGTCCACGTTGGGGGTCACAATTTTGATCTGAAACAAAAAACACAAAAAGATTATTGATCGGTATATAATTGGCTTTCGTGCTATGGAGGCTTTTTTTTTTTTTGCAAAAATGGCGCCGGTTTGAACAAAAAGTATCGATTTTAGCATTTTTTTTGGCAGTTTTTTTACAAAAAAATAGGAAGATGTCAAAAAAAAAAAAAAGCTTCCATAGCACGATAAACAATGACGTTAAGAATATTGTGTAAAAAATTCAACTCGATAGCTTTAAAACTCTGCCCTCCAAGTTGGACACCGTTTTGAAAAATGCTCTTTCGAGAAAAACGCGTTCAAAGTTTCGCTGTAGCTGTAGCGCTCCGTTGCCTTCTTCCAAGAAATGCTGTACAGTAACCGAAATAATCTGAATTTTGGCATGAAAATTTCAGGGAATATTCGGAAGAGTGTATACTATTCGATAAAGCAAAAAAAAAAAAATCGATTTTTTGAAAATTTCACCCTGGAAAGCTCCCTTAAGATGGTAACGCATATATAAAGAAATACTATAATGAAGCTTGAAAATCAGGCTATGTCATTTCACCGGAGTATAAACAACCTTTTTTCATAGTGTTGAACATGTCAAATTTCGTACCAAAAAAGAGCATATGCGAGGAATTTTACTGCAATATTTTATTCAAAAAAATCTGCAGCCGAAGCACACAGAATTCTTGTTGAGTCTTACAGCGAGCATGCTCTGTCGGAAAAAAGATGCAAAGATTGGTTGAGACGCTTCAAAAATAATAATTCCGATGTGTTGAATTTAAGGCATTCTTCATGATGACTCATGTCATTAGCTGAACTTGCAGAATCATTGGGAGTTGATCACACAACAGTTTAGAAACGTTTGAAACCATTAGGAATGATTTTTTTAATGACGCATGAGTTTTCACTAGACAAACAGCGAGAACTTATTCAACATACTTTTGTACGTTTGTTTACGACGATGCACGGAAAACGCCCCCTATCGGCGACCAGTGTTGTGAACGTATGGATTCGACGAAAAAACCAAACATATTCTCAATCTGAATGGGTGTTGTGATGTCTGGTACCAAATTAAGCAGCAAAAAAACTACGCAATGGCGGCATGCCGCTATTTGATTGTCAATTTGATTATCGATTTTTGTGGACGCATGAATCTGACAAAAAATACCAAACATATTCTCAATCTGTATGAGTGCTGTGATGTCTGGTAGCAGATTTAGGGAAACAAACTACGCAATGGCGTAGTTTTGATAATCAAATGGCATACCGCCGTTTGATTATCACTTTTTGATTGTCAATTATCAATTTGATTATCAATTTTTCCTATTCTTATCATTTTATTTATAATCAATAAATTCGATTGTTTATCCATTTTCCTCATTGTTCTGACCATTCTACGAGTTATAGGGGAGAAAAAAATATAAATTATTTCTCCTCAATTCTGCTACCAACGTTGAAAAGCAGTCTACTGGAGGTGTATTTCAAATCTGAGCTCACCCAGCCAATCGGTTTACCTGATATCATGGTTGCCGATTTCCAAAGCATAGTTTCGAGCAAAACGGATTCAGAAAGTACTGTAGAATAATGACATGAAATTTAAAAAATGATTTTTACAAATTTCTAGCCAACAATACGGCCTCAATCTTCTCATATGTGCAAAAAGTATATTTCGATCCCTTTGTATCTACGCACCATTGACTTCCAACTCATTCAGCAACTTGAAGACAACTCCCCAATTTTTTTAAGACGTATCCTTGATTTTTAAACGACACCCAAAATAAAACGTGTCCAGTCGTAAGTGGGCTTACCCATCTATCCAAAGATGAGTTTGATGACATTCTGGTTTCCCACAATATTCAGTATGCAGAGAATTGGCTAGTTTGACGACGGTTCCATAGATGGAAAAAGTACCTTTTTCCATCTATGATTCTCTGCTTTGAATTAATTATATTCCAAAGCGTGTACAGCCCCATTGGAATTCTTGGGGAAAGCTAATTTGGTGCCTTTTCGTCGGGGCGGTTCGGTGCCCGAATGCCCGCAAATGAAAGGCTGCACACTCGAGGATGCATATGAACGTGGATATACGTTCCTTAATTACTGTTTGCACGCGGTTTCGTTGCAGCGAGGCTATATGAAACTTAGCGTTCGGAGGGTGGACGCCCTTACACGTATACACAGGGAAAATATTAGCTAAATTCGTCGGTACAACCGCCATTGCCATCTCTCTCTCTCTTTCTCTCTCTGTCTCTCTCTCTCTCTCTCTCTCTCTCTCTCTCTCTCTCTCTCTCTCTCTCTCTCTCTCTCTCTCTCTCTCTCTCTTTCTCTCTCTCACTCCCTCTCGCTTTGTTGAATTCCCGGGACGAACGCGAATAAGCTCAACGACGACAACGAGAGTCATGCAGCGTGAAAATTTTCCAGGCGGTGTGTTGAATAAATGGAACGAAAACGAGAGAATTACACGAGCGATAAGCATCTCGCGTAATGTCGTCTCTTACCGATGTCAATTCTCTCATAGCTCTCCCTTCGTCATCTCCCATTGTTACTATACGCTTCGTATGCATTGAGGGTGATCCCTCCATGGGGACACGAGAGAATGATGGATGACGGAGAGTCACCCATGTACACCGCACTCGCCACGATCCAGCCGACTGTGTATGGGATATTCCACGCCATTTCAGCTAGCCCGTCACCCCGACCATTTCTGGTTTTCCTGACTTTTTTTTTTAATCGTACCCCATGAAAGAAATAGCTACACGAATTTTTATATTTTTGTCTCTTCTCTTTTGGGAGTTATAATTTTCCAAAAAATGTCGAATTCAGAAGTTTTGGAAACGTTTAAACGCTGATAACTCCTGAACTAATTGAGATATCAACAAATAGGACTGTATAATTTTTTTTCGTTTCGAAGCATACTTTCGTTATAAAATATGAAAAAAATCATTAATTATCAATGACAACGTTTTTTGTGCTTCTAAGGTGAAAACTATTTTTTTTAAAGATGATTGACACTTTTTTATTTTTTCAAAAAATTCTATAATATAGAGTGACCCATTCTATGATTAGTAAGACCAGTCTCATCATGGGCCCATTTTTCCTTCTATTTTTTTTACGAATTAAGCATATTTTTTTTAAACGATTTTTATCATTTTAATGTCCAATATGTGAATATCGATGGTTGGCTCAGAATATCTTCAAGCTATTCTTCTCACGGATCCGTATATTTAACAATTAAATTATTTTCATCTACATCGAAGAAAAAAATCATCCCCCCACAGACGACATTCGGTCTTGCAGAACAACAATACCGCTTTTATTGTCCTGCACTATCGACCAAGCAATAATTTGCAATTTCCAAATTCTATCTTGAAAACGAACCTAAGGATTTCAATGAAACGGGGTCGGTCGGTTACCTTGGTTACCAACTCATTTGAGTGGTTGAATAATAATATTGATTTCTACGACCTAACAATCCGCTAATTATAAAATTAATCCATTCATGTCATGACCTAAATCGTTAATCTTGTTGTTTGATTTGGTATCGTAATCTTTCCAAAGGCCGTAGACAAATATAATCTTATATAACAAAATGTATTTTAATATCAAATCTTATTTTTGATATTGTATGAAATTCCTCCGCAATTGTTATCAAAGTTATTAGCAGAGATTTCAAAATATCCGAAAAGGCTGTGGGCCAAGAATAGTCGTCAAAAACTGTGTATCGATCCCCCTAAGATGTAGAGTATTTGAGATGGCCCATGGCACCAGTTGACAACTTTGCAATTCAAAGAGCTGAGCCCTCTCTCTCTCTCTCTCTTTCTCACCCTGCCTTTCTTTAAGGGACCTTCTCACCTTAGACCCTAAAAAAGGCTATTTTCATGAATTTTTTAAATAAGTTTATATTATAGATATTGATATAAAAGTTGTTACAGTTAATAAATACACTTCCAAAATCCATTTAAAAAAAAAAATATTTATCTGAGTCACTATTTATAGATGAAAACGATAGTTAAAAAAATGTCCCAAAAAAATTGTAGAGATTTGGAGAAGACCCCTTAAGTTGTGCCTCTGGGAACGAGACAACGTCCCAGTGTACCCAGCCTTGTCTCTGGACCTGAAGGCTCTGTAGGGTCGGGACGAGCATGTTCATCAACATGTTCAACGTCGACGTAGGTTGGAAATCTTAGCAACTCCGAACTTGGTCCTACCCAGGCAAGAAAACAATTGCGAAGGGGGCAAGGACGAGGCACGCCAGTTTCCGAAATCCTGTCAGGTCGCAAATAGGAACGCGCTTACCCTCGAAGCAATACAAGGAGCAAGACGATTATAATAAGGGAGCGCTGAATGACACTGATCCATTTACTGCTCGAACTTTCACAGCTGTCGTAATTTATTTAAAAACCCCCCATATGAAGACACCGACGTATTTTTCAAATGCGTGAACACAAGTAGATTAATTAATTTCTATTTTTCTATCTTATTCTCTCTTTCTCTTTTCTCTATTCCACTCACCGATTTCCAAGGTATAATAAAGTGTTCAATCGATCAATTTCTCAATTTCTGTCTCAAGAATGTTCCTATTAAGGCAGGATCCTGAATTGGAAGGTTCAAAAAAGCGTTTTTTCGGGAATTTTTTTAGAAGGGAAAAAACAAGTGAGCCCAGTGAACATTGAGATATCTTTTCATGTAAACTTCAAATGTATAAAAAACATGTTCAACATGGAACAATAAATGAATGGAGATTTATCAGCCTATTCCATGTGCGTCTTGCCACTGCAGTCTAGCCCAAAAAAAGCAACACTTTCAATTGACATATATTTTTCTTCCGGATGAATTAAGAAAAAACTTAAAAAATCGTGAAATTATAACTTTTCTCAGGTTTGAAAACCAATGTGTTAAAAAAAAAACACTTTAACGTGCGATAAAAATTGTTTAAAAAGACTTTTTCAAAGACTTTTCAAATTCACTTACAAGAGATTTTCATACTGAAGAAAATAAACTTTGGTTTGATTCAATAGGTCGTTTAGTTTTTTTGCTATCACGTTCGCCAGTTTGGAAAGATCGTGAAAATGAAAATCGAAGAAAACGCACTTTAAAGTTTTCAATAGAAGGGAATATCGATATCAAATAACAATCGCTTCTCTGCTTTCGGTCTTGTATGTTCGAACAGATTTACAATTGGTTTCTGTAACTTTGTAAATGTATTCTTGGATAGTTTATCTATCAATTTAAGCAATAAACAAAAACGATTTTTCGCACCTTCTAATACAGGCTTAACGAAATTAATTTTCCCTCGTTATGTTTTTAAAATTTCGTATTCATTTTTAATGCCCTTTTCTACAACAAATAACCATAATGCATAATATATAATGTGCCATACAACATAAACTATAAAATATTTATGCTTCATATATGCTGTACGATTGTTACGCTTTTTAATTTTGTATATTTCGTTATTTTTACTTACTTTTAAGATCAGCAATGGCTTTAAATTTATATCTCCCACATTTCACATCCTTACGTCTTGTTTTATGTTTTACTATTTCATAAATATCGTCGTTCTTCTTACATCTACTATTTTTTAGTTTATTTTCCTTTATTGCGGTTTTTATTTACTTTACGTCGAGCACTTTATACTTGAGTTTAGTAATTGTTAATTTTGTATCTTTTATTTGCCCAAAAGCTGCACTCTCTTTCCATTTCCCTAACCACCGTATTCGACGAGAAATTTGAAATACGCAAAGACGTGGCACACTGGGCTTGGACCTTTCCGCCACCGAACCCACAATCGCATTATTAGAACGACGTTAGTAACGACGTTTAGAGCGATTTTCACGTTGTGTGCTCACCAAGGACTCGATGATTCGAGAAGGGTCTTCTAGACAGAGGGGTTCGAAGGAGATTGGGGGATTTCTCGGATAAGTTGTCCGGTAAATATAAACGCGGGCAGGCCATCATCGATATAGTACCCTCTCAGTTCTGTTCTCCTTAGCCCCATATTCTCCCCCTTCGTTCGGTCACAATCTACGTAGACATATGCATGTTGCGTGCATGCGCATACACACACACACCTGCCCGTTTACATAGCTAGTATATGTGGATAAATCACTGTCCATCTCATCCCCTCACAATCTTCTGTTTTCCTTCAGGATATACGCTTTTATCAGATCGGCAATAACTACGTCGACAACTCGATGCTCCTCGTTCACCCTAAACTCCAAACTTCCCGATTCCCGATAAGTTCAGGACGAGTTAGGATTTGCCTTTTTACTCATTGTCAGGATTCGCCATTTTACTCCTCGAGTTTCCAGTAGTCCGTCGAGTATACGTCCGCGAATTCTTGCCCTGAATAACTCCTACACACACTCTCTTTCTCTCTCTCTCTCTCTCTCTCTCTCTTACACATACACACTTTTAAAACGCATCCTCTCTCACTCACCCCGCCGCTATCCACTATTTCATAGTTTCGAACACTGCGATCTTGTCGGGCTGTTTCCGGAGCGCCGTGGTGGCATATTCTCATCCCCCATCTGTGCGTCTAACACCCTCCCCGGACGCCGCACATGCTAATATCGTGTCGCACCCGCGCGCACCAGGCCCCTCGCCGCGACATGTCCAGAATTCCAGTCCATACCACCCACGCGTTTCATCCCCGTGGGTGCGACTGGGTCGCCCTTAGTATGAACGTGGCTCCCTCCACTGCCATTCATCCGCGTATGACGTGGATTCTTTGCCGAGGAATTGGGCGATGTTACAGAATGCAATGGCACAGCCTTCATTGTTATTAGGCGAGGGGAGTGCGCGTCAGCCGGTACGCACTGGCTCACAATCAGTTGCGCGCTGACTTGCAGGCCCAATACTGGACAGTTGGCACTTTGACTGATTCTGCGCTTCCAATGGTACAACTGAATGGTACAACTGAAACGCGGTAAAAATACAATCACACTGTTTTATATGCGGTATTTTATCTTGGGAAACGAGTGGTTGAGGACAACCCCTCTATAAGACGCTCTGTAAGGAACGGAGATTTTGATGTGACAAGAGCGAGGTTGACGGGTCTCCGTAAGTTTGGGGCTCGAAAATGAGACCGATTTTCGATGTTTTTTTTATCAGAGTATTGGGCTGGTGAGATCGGGATTTTAAACGTAATTCACACGTACTCGTAGCTCGAGTTTTGAGTGGAAATGTATTGGTGAATAATTAAGTTATAATTATTTGAACGAAGAGACGGCCTGTCTGCATGGCCAATTGATGTGGGTGGTTCTTCCAGCTAGGGTGATTTGATATGAATGATAAAAAATGTACTTATAATGTTATAACAAAAGTTCGTATGACGGATAATTTTTGGAAATTTTGAAAATTATTGAAACGGCATGCTGTAGAAGAAAGAACGATTTTAGACAACAAAAAAACTACTTTAATCGTTTGTAATCGACGAATGGATGTGCATATTATAAATCCTCCGGTCATACGATAGAAAATGATACAACCTGCTCTGTCCGCGTTTGAAGTGACTCGGACGTATAGATTTTGAGATACGATAAATCGGAGGCAGTTGGCCATCGCACAGCGGGCGATCTGACTCTTCACAAAAACCGTCGTAGCTCAGTCGATTTTTTCGATTTTTTACAAAATCTTTGTTGTTAGTTAGAGTTGAGACCCTAGGCTATAAATCACTGCAACGAAAAGTAATCGTATTGTGGAAATTTCAAGCTCTTTGGAAATTTCAAATTCGGAAATTTCAAACAAGCCCTTTGAAGACCCTTTGAAGCAGACAGGGTGAGCTCGTATCACCCCGAAAATGTATACGAAGGAATATTGAAACATACAAATATGTACGTCATCATTGTTAATGAGCTTTCGCTCGCGGCTTCGCTCGTCGCAATGTCGGAAATGTAGGTCATGTGCATGTCGGAAATGGATTTTATTGTTGCACCGTATCGAGGGTTATATACCAAGATTATTATACAAAAACACGTTTTCTATGCATTCTCAACTACATCACCTAAAAAAAACATACAAGATTGAGCCAGACAATAATTGACGCTAATGAAGACAGTTTTACGTGAACTATTTACCGGAAAGCTTCCTCACAAAAACTGACAGGTATCGCGCGAACGAAAATCGAATTTTCTCAGGCTCGGCTTGACAGACGCAGACCAAACAAGATGCGATGAAATTCTGCAAGCGTTGATTTTAACAAACACAATCGCTTGCGGAAATTGTCTTAGGGATACGTGCGGAGTCCCAATTAAATTCCTGTAAGGACTTTGTAGGATCTGGGCACTCCCCAACAATGTTCTGCACGGGATGGTTCAGCAAAAAAGCTTCTGCCATTTTCGTGCCAACTTATTGTAAGCTCAAACAGACACATAGATGAAATGTCCAAACATGATGGACCTCAGCATCGTATCCGAACCCTAACGGCCCATCTTCAGCCTTGAAAAAAACAAACTAACGTACAGGTAGTCTGCAATTTTGTGTTTCTGGTGCGATGTGTTTGCGTCGGTAAATGCTGGACGCTCGTGCTATAATCGACGGTACGTTGATATTGATTGCAGAGCTGGAGAAGCGGCAGCAGCCGCAGCTGCCTCGGAGCTCTGAGGAGCTGGAGGATTTGCACAAGCTGCTGCACTTCCCCGAGGAGGTTGCTCTCAGATTGGCCGAGTGCGAGTATCAGCTGTTCTATCAGGTACAGCCGTGCGAATATTTGCGTCACGTTGCCCAAGATCTGACACAGGCAGCGTCCCAAAGGGCGGCAGCTTCCAGACAACAACAAGCACAACAACAACAACAACAACAGCAACAAGCACCACCTTCGCCGGCTTTATCCGCATCGAGTCCTTCGCATAGTCAACGCACGTGGAACAGAAGCACGGACACTCTCCCGACCACCGCCAACAGCTCGACCCAGACCGAAGAAGAGGCACTGTGGCTTGGTGGCACTCCATCCGCCTACTCCGTCCAGACCCTCATCAACCGGTTTAATGAGGTACCCCAATTTTGTTTCCTCGTTAGCCTTATCCGTCTCCTACCAGCCGCAACTTACTGCCAACTACGCTGACACGGTCGTCATTGTTGTGGCTTGCGCATTCGTCAAAAAACTCGACCGAGAAGATTTTCCCTCCCTAAGGATTTTCGCTGAACAGTACCATAGCACCAACGACACACGCTTCTTGGGGGGGGGGGGGGGGGGCGGTCGTTGATGAGAAAACGGACCGAATGATCTAACATCATCTCTTAGGAATCCGTAGTTTCCGATTAGGTTTGGTAGCATCCTCTACAGGAAACTTACCAACGGAATCCTTTTTCGGGATATTTTTATCAGTTATATTTTGACGCAGTATCTTTCGGCGTGCTACTGGGGGAAGGTCTTTGTTTTCTCCTTTTTTCGGGCAGTGCTGGAGAATTCTAAAAATATCAAAGCGGAACCCGCCAAACACTCCCAAAACCACCTCGAATGAGAATGCCATTAACAAGGTAAGTGTAGGGGTGAAGTGCCAAAGATGCTTGCACGCAGGTTGCTAGGTCCACACATATGCAGGGATACACATAGCAATGAAAGCCTGAAGAGAAGTGCACTCCTATGTGGGAATCCAACCGCAAGAGATCCACCTGACCGCGAATCTCGACGTAACGTGGGCACCCAACGGAGACCCCCAACGAGCGGAGTTCTTGGATCCTAGCGTCTTTCCTAGCAATCTTGAGGTCTTCCGAATCTCCCATGGCTTCACTCGCATAGGCGTGTTATCCTCCTCTCTTGTGTGTCACATGTCCACACAGAGCGGAAATACCGTTTGACGTGTACTCTCGAGTTGCGGTACTGTCAGAACCACCACGACACACACACACTCTGCCTTGCTCTTTCGACATTTTTTCTTTTTTACTATCCCTTCCACCCTCGTCATTTCCTCTGCACTCCTTTTTTTTCTCCATTCCGTTCGCTCGGTCGTTCTTTATTTCCTCGCTTCTTTCAATTTCGCTTTCCGTTACGTCAGTATCAAGGCGCTCTCTCTCTCTCTCTCTCTCTCTTGCTATCCCCATCTCTCGGGCTTTACCTTCCGCATTCTTTTTTCGTTTTCAAGTGGGTAGAACTCCTCGCACTAGAACAAACCACCTACAGTTTCTCGCAATTGGTGCACATCACAAACAGCCGTCGGGCCAACAATGTTGAAAAAAAAAATTCACGGGAGCATCCTACACTCGTATGGTAATTGAATTCAAGACTTTTAGTGTGCGTATACAAAGAGTTCCATTGAAGCGCTTGAACAAACTGCTTTCCCGTGAAAAAAAATGTTAAAAAACGTCTACCGGAAATAAGGGATTTCCGACCCGCGACGGTAAAGCTGGAAAGTACTTTCCTATTATGCTGATAGGGTCGTATGCGCGATTACGAATCGGTGACGAAAAACCCGTATCCGGAAGAGAACACAAAAGTATTTGAATATAGAACGGAACGAAGTGAACGCATGATCGGTATGCGCGGCTAAATGGAAGACGAAAGACGAAGTATAATGGCGCGGCTAAATGGAAGACGAAAGACGAAGTATAATAAAAATTGCGTATTATTTATTGGCCGCTTTTTAGAAATTCTGAAAATTCGGGAAATGGAAAAATGTAGGGAAAAAAACGTTCAACTTTCAACCGATATAACTTTAATTATTTGTTGTTAACAAGTGGATGAACATTTCAAAGCGTACGATAGAAAATGTTACGAACTATGCTCTACCGAAATTTGAAGTGAATCGGACGAACAGCACCGTTTCATAAAACATTATTTCGAGGAAAGTACAAAAGAAAAAGGAATCAATCACAACAGGGTTGTTCACCATAGTGTAGTGAGCGATATGAATCTTCAAAAATATTGTCATAAATCGGTCACTTTTTTTACAAACTGCGTGTTGCAAATAAACGCTAAGACTCGAGGCTGTACAACAGTGCAATGAAAGAAATCGAATTTTTCAAAGGTCAAGCTCATGCAGCCCTCGTCAGTGTGGGGTAAAAGAGAAAGGTATGGGATCGTAAAGACCCACGAGAGTATACGAAGGAATATTGGAAAATTCAAAAAACATATATTCCTACATATGACTCGATAAATGTCATATAAATAAATGAACAATCAACGAGTGATTCGTGTATACTTGTAAATTGTATCGCAAGTCAGGTCTTTCCCTTTAACAAAATAAGGTAAATTCGCCGTTTGCCGGTACGAGGAAGCGTTTCCGCTCGACTTTGGGAAAACTCGTTAAGGGTGTTGATAAAGCAATCAGATTTTCACGAACTAACAATCTACTTGATTCGATCATTGATTTTGTGTGTTATTGAATAAGGTGAGCTCATGGGTAACCCACACGATAACAAGCGGCTCGACGATCGAGGAACGCCAGGCCCTCCTCTCCTGCCTGTTGCGAGTGGCCCAGACCTGCTGGAACACCGGAAACTTTAACTCAGCAATGGAGATAATCGCCGGTCTCAAGTAAGTTCACCATTAAATTAAGAAAACAGCTGTACTAAAAAAGGCTATTTTCATGCATTTTTATAATAGGTTTATATTATAGATAATGATGTAAAAATTGTTACACTTAATAAATACACGTTCGAAATTCATTTTTTTTTAAATTATGTATGTATGTAACCCAAACAAACTTTAAACGTGTTTTTCTCGAAACAACGTGTTCCGACGACTCGTTGATAAAATCTTCGAACATACTGAACCGATCCTTATGAAATTTTAACCACATATTCTTTACAACTACAGCTATAGCGCGTGTCACGGATTTTTTTAAATTTCGATATTTACTTATTTTTTTGCCCAAAACGGTGAAAAACCACGGTTTTTTTGTTTTTTCGAAAAATGTCCGCCAGATTGATATTTTCGCATATCTCAAAGATCGTATGATATGCGCTATATCCATTGGCATACTGAATCTAAAACCGTTTGGTTTTTTGTTTCGAATAATCCATCACCGAGATTTCATCAACCGCGCAAACCTACAATTTTTTTATGACATTTTTAACTACTACTTTCGTCTATAAATAGTGACTTAAATAAATAAATGAAATTTTTAATGTATTTCGAAAGGGTATTTATTAAGTGTAACAACTTTTATATCGATATCTAAAGCAGGCTAAGCGGTCTCGAAATTTGACGAAAAATCTGCATATGCATGCTTACAAGATCCAATTGACACACGAACATGTATGTGACATTGAGACGTGTGTTGCACACATAACCTCCATGTCTGTACCTTATATTGAAATCAAAATATTCGTATTTTCCAACTAAATAATACGTTTTATCAATAAATTACAATGTCAGGTCATATTGAGCCACCCTTAAGTAATGAAAAAGTCATAATTTCATTACACTTCTTGAAGTTTCAATATGGAACCGACGACTGAAAATGCTCGAGTAGCCAGGACGGTCATGTACCTATGAATACCTCATATATCTGGAGAAAATGAAATTCAGCTCCGTGAATTTCAAATATATCGTTGCCGAGTCTTTTCAAGACGTTTTCCCTTATAATCTAATTAAAATCTAGATGGCGAGCCTGCCATTTCCATCGGAGGGTTTGCTGGCCCGTTGTTGTGTCGCATCAGGCGGTATTTGGCGTGGTACATCATTATCCCGCTAGAGTCCCGCTGTCAATGACATTGCCAAGGGGTGCGGGTTGAAGGGGTGGCGAACAAAGAGAGCCGTCACCCCCCTGCGAACTTATGAGGGTTACGGAGGAGGAAGAGGAAACGGGACAGGGAAGAATGCAACGTTGATGCGGCTTTCACAGTTACGCGGAACTTCTGGTATAGCTCCTAGGTCACCCTTCTTCCTCCATCGTCCCTCTTTGAGGCTTCCATTTTTCTCTCTCTCTGCCTTTCGCCTTCACTGTTTGTCTGCTCCACCATGTTTTTTCCTACCCACTTCGAGAATGCCAGTCCTGGTATATAGTAAACGAAAGACCATATACGAGAGAAGCTGCAAAACCGGAGAAAGGCTTGTTTGTGATGTTGTCCACTTCGCCTATTGGCCTAGTACATGATCGCGGAGCAAATCATCCCGAAGGCTCGAGCAACTTCTCCAGTCGCTTCACAACCATCAAGTGACAAACAATCATAAAAAAGAAATCCATTTCAGCCTATTCCAAATCCAAGTTTGAACTGGACGCTTGTTGGTCATGTTGTTCATTTCGTCTATTGGCCTAGTACATGACCACGTAGCAAATCATCCCGAAGGCTCGAGCAAATTCTCCAGTCGCTTCACAATCATCAAGTGACAATCATCAAAAAGAACTCCATTTCAGCCTATTCCAAATCCAAGTCCTAACTGAACGCGGATAAAAACGTTGGAAGACTCGGTAGTAGGGTGCACAAAGTGGAAGTTAGGATTCTCGCGGGTATGGTCTAATGTCTTTCAATGGCAGAGTACATCACCGGCTTGTACATTATCGGGACAAGCTTTGCGGCTGTAAGAGTCCGGAGTTCCAGTCTCCTGCGGAAGCCATGCGGTGTCTATTGTGATACCTTGCCGTTCGAGCTTCGCCAGTTGTTTCCAAGTTTCAGCGAACATATTCGTGCACGCGACGGATCTTCCAGCGGATTTCCACGGGCTCCGTGTGTGGAGCGAGCCTCGGAATTGCGAGAGATCAGTTATCTCCATGCGACGTCGTGGCATGTCTACCCGAGGTATTATGCGGGAAGATGTGGCCTCCCCTAATCAGCGACATTGCCTGAACTATGTACGTAACGCGACCGATCCGGAACAGAAACGTTAGCTGGGCAGCAATTTGCGCGAGGATTTAAGGACCTTTGCACCCAAAGATACCGTCAAGTCTACCGAGCTATTTGAGGATCCGTTGCTACGAAAGA
Organism: Ophion costatus; assembly: GCA_951751655.1. Taxonomy (NCBI): domain Eukaryota; kingdom Metazoa; phylum Arthropoda; class Insecta; order Hymenoptera; family Ichneumonidae; genus Ophion; species Ophion costatus. The sequence continues at coordinate 2,275,845 of OX632356.1, forward strand.
CTCTCCTCGCTGAAATGCTTTCTTGTCATTGTTCTTTCTCCTCTGGAGTATAAATCTAAGCCATACACAGAAGAATCTGAAGAAACGAAAGCGAACCCAAAATAATCCAAACGGAAGCGTATCGCTGTGATAACAGATGGTGTAGAAAAATCGACCAAAGGCAGGGCAATCATAGTGCAGCTGCGTGGGTCATGTTACGATCGCCCTGCCAATAAACTCTCTGCCAGTTTTACTGTCCTACCCTTGACCACGGGCGTCGGTTGTAATTGCCACGGACTTTCCTCTTGATCTATATGATTGATCTTCAGATACACCTCATCTTCACGAACAATATCGTCAAGTGGTAGTTAAAGATTCATTCGCATGAATTTAGGGGAAGGGGAGTGGCATGGGGTGACGGTGAGGATAAGGGTCACAAAACATAATATAAGACGGAACGGTGACTGTTGCGCATGTGGAAGGAGCGTTGGGATGATGATCGAAGACAACTATAAGACAGGAGATGGGATTGAAGGGGGCGTCCAGGTCGATGATCGCGGGCGAAAGAGAGAGTAGAATCGATAAACGATAGAGAACGACGACTCGATCGTAAAAAGTAATTCGTTTTCTCGTAACTGCAGGGATGAAGAAAAAGCTTCATGGGGCTGCGATATGCGTACCTGAACGTCCGTTGGGGGATGTAAAGTCGCCATTTTCAGCGAGAAATGAATCGCTAAGGCGAAAATTGAAGTGCAGTCTGTTCCGAGAAGGAAAACTAACTTTCTTACGTTTTCCTCCCGCTCCCCGTCAGACGCAAACGGACCCGCTTTTCTTTCCATCCACTCGCGCACTTTCTACCACTCCCGCGAGACTTATTTCTCGCTGTAATAAGTCGAGTCGCAGAAGGCGTTCCATACGAGTTCTCCGCGTAACGCGAATTAAATGGAAATTAGCGGTGAGAGCTTTTCCGGCCTAACTTTGCACGTGGACGCGCCTCCCACACAGACGAGATGAAATTAAGAGCGAAAGGGGGGGGTTAATATCAAGAATGAATATGAAAATACCGTGAATGACGAAAGGAATATTAGCCAGAACTTCATTTTAGTTCCTCAGGAACACCCTCTAACTGTCGTTCAAAACGCTAACGCCTTTATAAAACGTACGGCAATTGGAGAACGCGAGTCAGTGAGGAAATTTGAGGACTGAAGATGAGCTGGATTAGCTCATAAAGTATTAACATGCAGATAAATTCGTTTCTCTTGTACTTACATAGTCACAACAGTAACACACGCATAGAGTACGATTCACCTTAGGTAGGCCGCGAGACCCTCATAATAATACCTTTTGATATCGAGCGCCATCTGCCGCTTTTATACCAGCTCGAGACCGCATCACTTGAAATCGTATATCTCCATACATGGCGGTCGGATCTTTATAATATTTACAGGGAATATCTTCAAGATGTTACCCTTTGGAAATATACAATTTTAAAAACCGATTTTTTGAGGTAGCCAATTGAACCTAACCCCTCAAGGTGGCCATGTATGACACGCCCCGACCACTTCGAAATGTTGCGCTTGAATTTCAACCAAACGATACAATCAACTGACGTGAAATTCATTCTGTACGTGAGATATTGTTGCAGAAGCAGCCTGACGGTCGACATTTTTCCAAATTTTGAAAAAATACTTTACAGATTATCGTTATCATAGGATAAATTGTGAATCACAAACTGATGCACCCAATTCATTACACATTACAAAACACATTTTCAGGCCGTTAGACGCTCGACGTAGAAAAACACACATTATGAGTGGTGTTTCAACTGACTTTATTAAAAAAATGACGGAGAAATTGGGGTATAGTGTTTTTTGGATAAAACTATCAAAATTGTACCAACCTCCGCCAGTTTTCCCACTGGCGGCGCTCCCGCAGGCGTGCACACACGCCCACGCAGCACACACGTCTAAGCATCACACACGCCACGCATCACACACGTCTAAGCATCACACACGCCACGCATCACACACGCCACGCATCACACACGCCACGCATCACACACGCCACGCATCACACACATCGACGCATCACACTCCACTAAGCATTACACACGTCCACGCATCACACACATCTCAGCATCACACACGCCACGCATCACACTCCACTAAGCATTACACACGTCCACGCATGACACACGTCCACGCATCACACACGACCATGCCTCACACACGTCCACGCATCACACACGTCGACGCATCACACACGTCTAAGCATCACGCACGTCCACGCATCACACACGTCTAAGCATCACACACGTCCACGCATCACACTCCACTAACCATCACACACGCGCACACATGACACACGTCCACGCATCACACACGACCATGCCTCACACACGTCCACGCATCACACACGTCTAAGCATCACACACGTCCACGCATCACACTCCACTAACCATCACACACGTGCACACATGACACACGTCCACGCATCACACACGACCATGCCTCACACACGTCGACGCATCACACACGTCTAAGCATCACGCACGTCCACGCATCACACACGTCTACGCCTCACATACGTCCACGCATCACACACGTCTATGCATCACACACGACCACGCATCACACACGTCCACGCATCACACACGTCCACACATCACACACATCCACGCATTCCACACGTCTACGTATCACATACTTCTACGCATCACACACGTCCATGCATCACACACGTCCACGCAAAACACCCGTCCACACAAAACGCACGCCCACCTAAAACACACGTCCACGCATCACACACGTCTACGCATCACACACGTCCATGCATCACACACGTTCACGCAAAACACACGTCCACACAAAACACACGCCCACGCATGACACACGCCTACGCATCACACACGTCCATGCATCACACACGTCCACGCAAAACACATGTCCACACAAAATACAGGCCCACCTAAAACACACGTCCACGCATCGCACATGTCTACCCATCACACACGTCCACGCATCACACCCGGACTTGCAGCAACCGTTGTCTATTGGGCCTCTGCTCTTTGCGGTCGTGTGAATAGCAAGTGGTCGTTGCGACATCTGGTGATAGTGCACGGCGACCCGTAGTAACAAAATTACGAATTCTGCGACACCGGCGTAGCCGCGTCGAAAATTCACAGCGTGTGATGCATGGCTTCATCAGCACGGTCTTGCATACAGGTCTGAAAACTCAATGAAATTTCGGTGGCGGGGGTGACTCGAATACTGAAGACGAATTTGTGGTGTCGCTAGTATCGAAGGGTGCTGCTTCGACCAAGGATTAGGCTATAACGCGAATGTGCAAGTATCGTTGTCTCTGTTGCACACAACACTCTTCGCTTGCAGCGCCTCTAGCGTCGAGCTTCGGCAAAGGAACCAGGTGAACTAACAGAGTTTCCAGACCTGTATGTAAAGCCTTGCTCAACAGCAGAGAATTATCGATATTTTGAAGAAAGCAACAGAACGCGAGCCGAGTAGACGCGAAACTGGTCCAATGTATTATTTTCATCCAGAATGAAGTTTCCGGCTCATTTGAATATTTTTCTTTGAACAGCGGATACTTACCGTCTCATATTTCCGCGTCCCGGCTACCCCCAAGAGCAATGAAATTTTCAGCGTTTCAGTGATAGCGGTAATGGGTGAGGCGAGTTCCGCCGTTATGGGTAACGGGATTCCTTTCCGCGTCTGTTCTGCTACTACTTTGCTCCTTTTCCGCTTTCTCTCTCTTTCTCTTGGTCTCTTCGTACTCTTTTTACTCATGCCGGCGTATTTTACGTCGCTTCTTTTCATGTGGTTGCCGGTTAAGTTAGACACCTTCATCGGGTATGAGTGCAGCACCTTAAGGGAAGAGCCGAAGCTCGTAGACGACCACATCTCTCCAGGTTGCATTATTAAATCGTCCGAGATGGCTGTCGTCTGTCTTGACGATTTCCCGCTGCCCCTCACTCCCTACCAGCTCATAGCTTTGCGCTTTATGGATCCTTTTTTTCCAAAGCTACTTCAACACCGCGCTTTTTCGTTGCCTTTCCAAGGCTTCCGGCGCTTCCCTCTCGTTCCACAGCTTCGGAAAACTACCAGTTATAGCGCTCGCGTAGACGGCAAAGTTCTTATCTTTCCACATTCTTCCTTGCCTTTCGCTCCCTCTCTTGCTCTCTTTCGTACGTGGCCCAAGCCCGCCCCTGTTCTTCCCGAGACTTTCCAGGTTGATACGACCACTGTACGTCCGGGATACAGCATCCATTAGTCGCCGCGAGAACCCCCAGGTTGACGTTCGTGAACATTTACGAGCCACCTCAATTTCCTCAACGCCAACCCAGCGATACCCCACACGATAGCCAGCACCACCGTACCCTCGCCCTTGTGCTCCGCGGAAAGCTCACGGCGCAAAACTTTTAGCCCGTCACACTTGCGCTCAGCATTGACGACCGGAAATTTGACACGACACTACCGAAAGTTCCCCTGTGACCGAATCTTACCGGTTATAGTATCGCTCTTTTGGATTGTCGATGGTGAATCCGTTCGTTCGATTGTCGAGCAACGAAAATGCAAGGAATGAAGGGGGTGAGCTTCTGTGTCGCGACGATTATGGAATCGGGAGATGAAGCTTTTTTTTCTAGCAATGTTTGTTGCGGGATGGGAAAATTATTGGAATTGGAAAGATGGTTGTGAATTTGAAGTATAAATGAGAAAACGATTTTTCGTATATAGGGTAAGGTGCCCAATTATGGGCACTTGAGGCCCAATTATTGGCACTTTGAGGGCCCAATTATTGGCACTTTATGGGCTCAATTATCGGCTCCTTATGGGGACAATTCTCGCAATTCGAGGCCCAATTATTGGCACTATCAGGGCTCAATTATTGGCGCTTTATGAGCCCAATTATTGGCACCTTATGGGCCCAATTGTCGGCACTTTGTGGGCCCAATTATCGGCACTTTGAGGACCCAATGATTGGCACTTTAAGGGCCAAATTATTGACACTTTAAGGGCTACTGTGTAGGTAGATAATAAATCAGAGAAGTGTGAATGATTGGTGGGGTGCCAAAATAAAAAACGTTGCAAAGTGTCCACGCATTATTCAGAAATCATATCGAACATGCGTTCAACGAGGACCATTTTGAAGATGTTATTCAATAAAAATTATTCTTTCTATAAATACTGTCATTGATCGCCGCCAGCGAATTAAAAAATTAATTCCTTTTTTCTCTTTAAACGATAGAACTATATATGTAGAATATTTTTCCAAAGTTTCAAAGCAAAATTTGAAAAGCTTCAAACGTTACGGCCCGTCAACGCTGTGCCTCGGCGCCCGGATTCGGAGCGCGCGCCGCAGGTAGAAGCGAGAGCGCAGAGGGACAGGCAGAGATGGGCGAAAAGTAATTAAATTAACATCTAACAATTACAATTACTACTGTAATTGAGAATTCAATTATTTTGTAACAGATTACTTAAGTAATTAGTTACCACAAGTACGTCGTGCAGTTTAATTTAAATTTCATGTAAATTACAAACGCGTTTTTCTAAAAACTCTATTTTCGAAATTGGCGTGCAGGATTACTGAAGAACTATTGAGCCGATTGAGTTAAAACTTGGTAGAAATATTGATAATATTGCTACCTTCTACTTAACGAGAATTGTTTTTGAAAAAGTAGAAAAAAAACTACTTTTTGAATTCAAATTTTGCAGAAAATTACAAAAATGTCAGCAGCTCCTTCTACATATTAAAAAAAAAACAGTGCTTGAACGTTTTTTATGCATACTATTTTTATCAATGAAAATAGAGCTATTTTTCACCGAAAATCGATACTTTCACTTTGAATTGCAGCCTCTTCTAAAAAAATCAACATTTTTCTAAATCCTCTGTCCAAGCTCTCTACAACTTCATGCTAATTGGACCATAACTAATTCCTTTTATTTTTTTTTTAATTTCGGCCTGTTTCCTAGCGGCAATCGTCACTGCGACTTTTTCATACAGCAGTCTGCACAAACCATTGTATCTATCACATTTACGAATATATCTGGATACAAAAATTATGAAAGATACTCGAAATCATACTCTTTGAAGTGTAACAAGAAAAAAAATTTTAACCTGCACACGTTTACCCAGAAAAAAATCACGAAAATTCCTCTTTTCTCAAAAATAGGGTTTGAAAAATGGAAATTCCGATTTGAAGAAGTGGCGCCAGAGCCCGAATTACATTGACGCTTCGAGGTACCGAAAAGCTGTGTCGACCAAAATATCGATCCTCACGATCGCACCGAATTTCGTTGGTGACGTTTCGGTGACGTCTGGAATCAATATTTATAGGAATTTTCGAATGTCTAATTTCTAGTGACTCACTCAGCCTGCACAGATAGTTAAAATCAAAGCAGATACGAATACATGGTGGATGTTGTTCGTTCGTTGGGTTGCAGGTCAACCAAGTTGAAGCCTTTCTGGCAGAGCGTTAACGAGCCACTACCGGTATTGGAGTACCTATCATCGGCGCTACTGTCTTCCAAATATGAGCAGGCACTGGCGCGTGCCCTGGCCATGCCGGAATGTCCGGTCGTGCCCTTCTTCGGAGCTTTCCTACGCGAGCTTCGAGAGGTCATCGCTTCCGTCGCGAAGGTAAACTTCATTTTTCAAGGGGCAACCCCATACGTCGATAAGCTAGGACGACGATGAGACACAGGTCAGCTATACTATACAACGCGATCGCGGAATCTTAACATACGAGGGTGAATCAAAAAGGTCTTGGAATCACTATGAAAATATTTAAAATTTAAACAAAAATATATTATTTTTCTACATAATCTCCTCCTACTTCGATACATTTAGCTACTCCACCTTTCTCATTGCTTCCTCAAAAAAAAATATTTTCTTGACTCTCAAGAAGCTCTTCTACGGCAGCCATAAACGCGTCATCATCGTCAAATTTCTTCCTCCGGATATGCTCCTTCAGGTTTGGGAATAAGGGAAAATCACTGGGGGCTGAGTCCGGAAAATAGTAACGTAAACAAAAAAAGCTGTCAAAGCGCGCGGTGCATTTCCACAGTGCCTGTCTTGTACTAAAATTATATGAATGGACATAATGGACAATAATTACGGATATTTGGCTATATCGGAATTGAAAATTCGGTTTCTACTCTTTTCCTCCTCTGTTCGTCATTCAAAGTTTCTTTTTTGCTCCAAACAAACAGGCAAGGTATAACCGCTTTTTCAATATTTACCGGCTCTGTTTAATCCCCCAGAAGAATAAAAATGAGCTAGGTAAGTATTACGTAATAAAATAATACCAGAAGGTTAAAGAAATGAAAATATTTCAAATATAATTTTTTAGGTTATGATGATTAACTACTTTACAATATACTTTTGGAAGTAAAAAGCGTCAAAAATATAATGTTCATGCACTGACAATGAGCTGTAACAAATCCTTCATTTTTATAGTCTGCAGATATAAAATGATCGGGATATAGTCTCGAATATTTTGTGGCTGTACAGAGCTTGCGACGTATAGCAATTTCCTATTGCTTGCGAAGTTTTTCGTTTTTAGGAAATAAACGAACGCCTTCGTTTCTGCATCCAATTGCACAAAACTAATGAATTCTTCACAATTTAATCACGACAAACAGATTATTTAAAGAAAATTCAACAGTAGTCGTAGAAACACGGGCAAAACGAAAGAGAATCACACTAACCGTCATGTTCTGTTTAAGTTATGATACAATGTCCCCTTTAGCGGGAGAAATTGGCAGTAAGGTTCCCTGTATGGTGCGTGGTCACTGATTTCGAAGCCAGCGGCTGTTTTTCAGGCACAGGTATTTTATCCACTGTCGACGAATATCCATAAGTGAATATCCATAAGTCGAAAATCCATAAATCGAATATCCATAAATCGAATGTCCATAAGTACGAATATCCATAAGTCGAATATCCATAAGTACGAATATCCATAAGTCGAATATCCATAAATCGAATATTCATAAGTACGAATATCCATAAGTACGAATATCCATAAGTCGAATATCCATAAGTACGAATATCCATAAATCGAATATTCATAAGTCGAATATTCATAAGTCGAATATACATAACTCGAATATCCATAAGTCAAATATACATAAGTCGAATATCCATAAGTGAGTATAGATTATAAATGAGTTTGTTTGGGTTTGGCCCTCATTTCTTCTCTATACTCCCCCTCTATACTCACTTTTCCTCACTCACTATGGATATTCACTTATTGATATATATTTATGGATATTGGCACTTATGGATATTTGACTTATGGAAACTCGACTTATGGATATTCGACTTATGGATATTCGACTTATAGATATTCTACCCCAATAATTTAATCATAGCATGTAACTCACTTTTCTCCCCATCCGAGTACTTTTAACAACCGTTTGCACAAAATAATGAATGCCTTGAAAACAATTCGATAAAATCGACCGAAACTTCGCATAAATATAGTGCGATTCACACTTCTCGAAATAAATATCAAACTACCCCCAAAAATATCATATCAATATGCGCTTCTAAGAACCTTTCGATTCACCCTCGTACACGTTGGCCGAACATTTACAAATCGACAACTGTGCAGCTCTTTAGAAGCAATGAGATTTCGAATCGATAGCGAGCAATTATCAAATAGGGAGAAATTGAAATTTCTGTGATAACGGTGGCTTGATGTGTGAGGCTAGCGAAGAAGGACGAGGCAGAGGAGCTGAAGGGAGAGGAACGATAGACACGAAACGTTTTGGTAGATTGCCAAAAAACTTTTCGTCCATGAAATCCGTACGTTTTTTTCGCTCCTCGTGCTTCGCAAAACGACTAAGCTTACGGTACAGATTATTAGTTTTTCCACTCCATAGTCTCTCGTTCTCTGGGGCCACTGGAAAAAATCGTAAATGTGAGGAAAGCAGCTCGAATGAAAAAAGAAGAGTGATTTGGAAAATTGTCAAACTCTCTCAGGATCTCTGTTATTTAGACACGATCCTGTTTTTTTTTTGTCATCTACTTTCGATTGCTGCTTTTCACGATTGTCCTTTTTTTGTGCGAGACTCCATTCGGTTCAGGGATACGTTTAAGGACTTTTTCCCGAAGGAGTCGGGATATATTTCAGGGAATAAGCGAAACGAGAGGGAACGAGCAGAACAGGTCGAAGAGAAGAATAACGACAATTGGGGCAGGGGTTTCTATCGGCCTCCAGCAGCATTGGACCGTTGTAGGCCGGCGGAAACTACTTGCTCTCGTTGCTCGAAATCGACCCGAACCATCGCTCATCACAATCACGGATAAACGCACGATCTCCTTTATAAAATTAGTTTGGACAGATTGAAGGTTCGTATTTCTTGGAAACAATAGTCCTGCAGAGTATTCTCATGGATATTTATCGAGCAGCCACGGATGTTAACAAACATTATATTTTTAAGAATGACACATAGCTAGCTAATTAGGAATATTGGCATTGTAAACAAAAATCGAAACAAATACAAAAAATGAATTAGATATACAATAAATGTAAATATGTACGTACCGCATATTTGTCAATAAAAACATATTTGTTAATTAATACTCAATAATTATCAATAAGCCCTCTATTATTAATCGACTAGTTTTTGCCTGCGCCTTTGTTCGCGCATATGTTGAAAGTTTGTTTCATGTGAGATTGTTAAGAAATTTTCCAGTTATAAAAAAAAACACATTTACGAAATTTATTTAGACACATATTCAACAAAATTAAAAAAAACGAAGGCGTTTTCCGTACAGCTGAAAACATAATAACGATAGCGGAAAAAGAGAGCCTAAAAAATGAGTCAGGTAATGATTAAAGATAATGAAATTGATGCACATTTAGTATTCACTGGAGAGCTTTCTTTCTTCATGCCGAAGGGTATCGCGTGCCTTCGTCCTTTTGAAAGGACAAAATCGCATTATCTCGAGTTCCACTCGACGGATCCAGATGGGACAAAGTGGAGGATAATTCTGAAAGCGTTTATTTTCACATTCGAAAATTCTGGAAAAATTCTTCGGCCGGTTCCACGTGAACTTTGCTTAAACCGACAGATGAAACATGCTATAAGAAAGATAAGAAAGATAAGAACTGGCCTCATTCCAGTACGGAAAAAAAAAACTAATCTCCAATTGAACCAAAAAATCAAGGAAATCTGCAAAAATAAATGTAGGATTTGCCATTCCTCTCAGACATTTGCGAGAGCGAAATATAAACCGAAATAATAAGACCGCAAATAAAACTGTTCAGGCTCTCCTGACTAACAAAGGCCATTACTTAAATGTCCGCCTTCGCTTTTGTTGAAACACATACATGTGATTAAGCATTGATAACTATTAGACACGTACTTTTTTTTATCGGCGGAAAAACGCTTTCAAGGGAGGAAACCTCCCCTCAAACGAAAGTGTGTCACCCGCTAATTTGATTTTTTTCAATACTTCTGCAGTGGATTTTTCATCACTTTACATTAGAAGAATTTTGGTTTTCGTTTCATTCAGATTGGTGGACTGCTTGTAGATGAGACTGCAAAATCGCACCACGATACCTCCTCTTTGAGGGATAGGTTCCCCCTTAAAGCCGTTTTTCCGCCGATAATAATACGTATCTAATAGTTTTCAATATTTTATTAGATATATGGGTTTCAACTAAATTGAAAGCGGTCACTTAACCCCTGTTGTCACACTTACCTGGAGAAGCATGCTTGTCACACTGGGTCACAGCGACCCAGTGTGAGAAGCCTATCGGTCGGACGACCATGAAAAAATTCGTAAACATACTTTAAATATGGCATAATATGTGGCAAAAGTTATCATATCAAAAATCAGATGGCGACATGCGGAAAAAAAATGGCAAAGAGAAAAGTTACAAAAAAAACTTCGTTCAGACCCACAGTCACAACGAAGGGTCAAGTGGTGTTCCTTATGAGTATATACGTATCTAATAGTTTTGAATACTTTATTAGATGTATGAGTTTCAACTAAATTAAAAGCCGTCACTTAACCCCTGTTGTCACACTTACCTGGAGAAGGATGCTTGTCACACTGGGTCACAGCGACCCAGTGTGACAAGCCTATCGGTCGGACGACCATGAAAAAATTCGTAAACATACTTTAAATATGGCATAATATGTGGCAAAAGTTATCATATCAAAAATCAGATGGCGACATGCGGAAAAAAAATGGCAAAGAGAAAAGTCACAAAAAAAACTTCGTTCAGACCCACAGTCACAACGAAGGGTCAAGTGGTGTTCCTTATAAGTATATACGTATCTAATAGTTTTGAATACTTTATTAGATGTATGAGTTTCAACTAAATTGAAAGCCGTCACTTAACCCCTGTTGTCACACTTACCTGGAGAAACATGCTTGCCACACCGGGTCACAGCGACCCAGTGTGACAAGCCTATCGGTCGGACAACCATGAAAAAATTCGTAAACATACTTTAAATATGGCATAATACGTGCCAAAAGTTATCATATCCAAAATCAGATGGTGACATGCGGAAAAAAAATGGCAAAGAGAAAAGTCACAAACAAAAAACTTCGTTCATACCCACAGTCACAACGAAGGGTCAAGTGTTCCTTATAAGTCGTGCGAATGGTAAATGTAACGTGACTCGTGGTTGGGATTGGAGAAAACGATAAGTGGTGAATGGTAGTGACATATGGGGTGGCTCGGTTCACAGCATCCACCGGAGTTCAGCAAGGAGAGAGAGACTACGCGGACTAACAGTAAAGAGGGCGCGACCCTCGAAAACGTGCCTTCGCCCTCGCATCCAGGTACGAGGGCCGGTGTCGAGAGTAACGCGGACACACCGTCGGGCTGGAGCTCCCGGGGTTCAAATTTTTACGGCATGCCCGAAGGCATAACCGACACTCGAGGTGTTCTCGACAAGGTCGCCCTCTTTCATCAGCATCGTCACGCTCGAGGTCGGGACGCCACTACGGGCTCGTTGCACAGAACACTGAGCGTCCACACGACCGCACTCGAGCAGACCTACATGGCTGAGGAGTGCGACGAGAACGACTATCACCTCGACCTTGATTCTTATAAGCCGGTTCAACCCCTCGCCGTCGACCACGGTGTCACCCTCTTCCCCGTTGCCGCCCCTCACAACGGAATGGACCTTCACCTTCTTCAGGTTCGTACATCAGTCTATATTTTTTTGTTCCCGTCGATTTCTCTATCGTCACTTATTTCTTTATCATCACTAGAACGTACAGTTGACGCGTATAGGGTTGCTCAAGTTGATTTTGATCTCAATGATAGTTGAGGAGCTGGCGAACAAAACCGGAATTGTCTACATTACGTCCATCTTTTTTCGTGTTCTTCAACCCCACCTTTATTAGCTGCCAAAATATTTTATATCAAATTCAGCTTTCAACGTCTTAAAGTTTGTTTAAAACTGCCTTTCCAAGCAGAAACAGACTGTCTAGGGCTGGCTGGATGGAAAAATGAGTAACAGATGACCACAGTGATGGCGATGATCACATTGAATGTGATTGTTGTGAGCCTGACATGGATGAGATTTATTATTAGAATTATTAATCCTTCAGGAGGATTTTTAGGATCCTTGGTAGATATTCGGAGGTGGAACTCCTGCTAGAATCAGGCTAATTTTTGTTTGGGGTCGTTTGAGATTGTTTGAGGGTGTTTGGGATTGTTTGAGGGTGTTTAGGGTTGTTTGGGTTTGTTTGAGGTTGTTTAGGGTTGTTTGGGTTTGTTTTCGCTTGTTTGGGTTTGTTTGGACCCTTGAAGAAAATTAGCCTGATTCTAGCAGGAACCCTACTTCCGAATACTTACCAAATCCTTCTTCTTTAGTCCTATTTAATCCTGGATTCTTTAGATCCTTTAGAATCCTTTAGGAAGAGGATTATTAAATTTATGATAAAAATAATTCTATATTCAATTCGAAAAATCTGTTTATTTCATAACCGGATATGGCCTTAAGATTTGTATTCAAAAACGGATTGTTTTTAATCTGCGTTTTTGGTTGTACATCTCTGAATCTGTATAGAGTCATCATTTTTGGTTGTTTTGAGCCTTTTTACTTCTTTTGTATTTCTGTATGTACTGCATATAAGGATTGTGTGCCAGAGGACGTTGGTCCTGAAGCACCAATAAACCTATCTATCTATCTGTCTGTCTGTCTCCTTCTTTCTTACTATCATTGAAAAATCAAACGTGCAAGGACGAGGGAAGAAAATCGTTTGGTCGTCGCTCGTACTTTCACAAGGCAATTATGGGTGTAGTGTCATGCAGATTTCCAGTTGGAATAACGCGCGGTGCTTTGTCAACAATCAAGTATTGAATCCTGCGGAGTGCCGTTCTATACTGGGTGTCCCATTTTGATCTTACATCTGATTTATCTCGACAAATACTACTCCGATCAAGCATTGAGTAGAATAAAACTTTCAGGGTTCGACGGGGGGCGTTCGAAAAAAAAAATCTTTTGTGGTCTAAAATTCAAGATGGCGAAGTTAAGATGGCAGACATGTTTTTTTTTAACAGTATCATGCATTTTTTCCACCAAAACACTTTTCAGGCCAAAACGAATAACTATTGTAGGAAAAGTTTTTCGATAATGTTCGGAATTTTTAGGTTAGAAGGCCGTTTTTCTACTTTGGCACTATGCAGAATGCACCACGATGAGGTAAAGTCTTCAACATCCCTCGCGCAAGTGTGCGTCTATATGTTGGTGTGAGCTTCTTTAGATTAGTTCGATAACCCATACAAACCCAATCAACGATTAGGTCTCTGCGTCTCGTCACTTCCTAATCCTTGTTTGGGTTCGTTTGGGTTATCGGAGCAACCGAAACACGCTCACACCCACATGCACTCTCACACTTACACTAGGAATGTCAAAGACTATCTCTTCGAGATACATTCTGGCTAGCGCTAAAATAGTAAACAATGGTATGCTAACCTAAAATTTATGAACGTTATAAAAAAACTTTTCCAACAAAAGTTGCTAGTTTTTACCTGAAAAACGTTTTGGTGAAGAAAAATATTCATGATTCCATTTTCAAAAAGCATGGCAGCCATCGTTACCTCGCCATTTTGAATTTTTTCTGAAAAAAGATGTTTTTAACATTCCTCTTTGAACCCTAAAAGTTTTTTTACACTCAATACTTGATCGGAGCAGTATTTTTCTAGATGAATCAGATGTAAGATTCAAATAGGACACTCGGTATGTCTATATTCATATTTATTCATCCCTTGCTTGATTGTGTGACCAAGTCTCTCTTCTCTCTCTCTCTCTCTCTCTCTCTCTCTCTTTATGTCTGTCTATCTGTCTCTCTCCCTGGCTAGCTCATTCAACACGACAATATAGAAGTTGACTTAACACTATGTGTGCATTGCCCAGCAGTCAATCGTTGATCGCACTTGGCTGGAATATCGTGTCAACCAGATTCAGTCTTTCTCTTTATCCCTCTCTCTCCCCCTCTCTCTCTCTCTCTCTCTCATTACTTACAATTAGTTTACTATATTTTATCGCCCATCCACAGTAATTAATTTCAATCTATTTTCACCGTGTATTATACGCAGAGCGAGCATACTTGCCAATAACAAATCGATAACGCATCAATTACCCTGCAACGAATATATCCGACCGTATAGCATAGAAGACAATTATTCCTACCAATGAACCGTAAATTGAGTGACTCCTTCCGGTACGATGCATCGCGAAACGATCGCGGCTACTTCCATACAATCACGTTTTGTCACCCTCAACGTATAAAGGTGCAACATGCGAGACAGTCCCATGCAAAAGCAAACATACGCTCGAATTTTTAAGTGAGCAATAATTTTGAAAAATTATTGAATTTAACTATGTCGAAGCACCTGCGTAGAATATCTAACTTCGTGAGAGTGGAAAAAAGACATAGTAAATTAATCGACAATAAGTTTGAGAGCAATCTTCTTGTATGTGGTTGCAAACTTTTAGCGGGGCTTGCCGGAGGAATAGGCCAACACTTATAAAGTTTGCTCCCTCTCTGGAAGCCCAATTTGAAGGGTCAGAATGATGAATTTTTTCCAGTAACACGTTGGTTGGAATCAATTTATTTTTCGCCAGCATGCTGTTTGTGGTTACATTGTGATTTTTTCGGAAGAAAATCTTTCAAAGTGTTCGTGGTGCTGCAGTTGGCGTTGCAGTTCTCCAGTAAAACAGGTGTGACATCATCAATTTTCAGAATTTCAGGGTCCGGTTGGTCTTAAAATGTCCTTGAAAGTCCGCACTATACCCCCTTAATCAAATGGAACATCACCTGCTCCATAAAGAACTATTTGTAAAGACTAAAGTTTTAAATAATCCGTCTATGGAACGCGCATCGTTCGCAACATCGCCAAGTCGTTAGCATCACTTATTCGGCAGATGACATATCGTCACATATTCCATACTTTGGGCGCCCATAAATTGGAAGTTTATGGTTAAAAGTGATCATTTTTCCTTCATCACAACCGCAAAAAACACATTTAGCATGCCACCGTTTTTGATGAGCTTCCGTCTTGACATTGTTTTCGTTGTCATCAAAAATGTGATGTCACCATTATGCAAGCTCGTTTTTTTTTTGCTTCTGATCCGACAGGTTCTTCACCACGGTACGACGCTCGTGCATTGGGACTGCGAGGGTGGAAGTTCGCGCACCGCGTTGGTGTATGCTCGAATCGATAGGGCCTGCGGTACTTTTGTCTGGGAAAAGCCAGCCTGGAGTCCACTTAAAACGGCGAGCTCGACGTTCGGGAACGCACCTGGTGAATTTTCACTGGGTACGAATCCCGAGGAGAGCGTACCCGCGTGCCTCGTGGGCCGATACACGGGACAACAGTCGATGGATTGCGCGACGGTGAGCCTCGAGGAAGGCTGCCTCGATCTCAGCACCGTCAAGGAGGTGACGATAGGCTGCTGTGACAAAGACAGGGAGGCCGATCTACGAGGTATTTGCAAGAGATACGGCCTTTCCGGTTTCGACTCTTGTATCGGCCTCATGTACGGCTCCAGTCTTTCCGATAATCGGATCATCTTCCTCCTCGGACCACCATCACTCAGCAAGTTAATATCCTTTTTGCTTTTATCTTCCATCTACACCGAACAAGATATTGCTCTTATCGACTAATCCTAAGGATCTGCAATCGATTTTTTTCATTTTTCAGTTTTTTAAAATCATTTTCAGTATTTAACGATTTCTTCATTTCGAGAGTTTCTTTGATTTCGACTTTGCTCAGGATTCTCAGATTTCGACGTGCTCAGGTAGTAAAGTAAAGGTCACGCAAAATACAGTTAGACTCCTCCGATCTTCATAACATTTTAGTATGATACTTTTGGATATGTATACTTTCGAAAAATGTTTTAAGAAAATTATCGATTTTTTGAAAATTGTAAAGTGAGGAGACCCTTTAATTTTCGACGGGTCTGCGTAAGCTTAGGGCCCAAAAACAGATCGACTTTGAATCTTTTTTTTCTGATGAGACCATTGGCATTTGGAAGTTGGGATTTTAGACACAATCAATACATAGGCTTGATGAGCTTGAGTTTTTTTAATTGCAAAATATTAGTGAAGACTGGAATTATTGTTATTTAAACAAAGTGCCATCGGCTCTGGCAACTAGGGTGATCCGAAATGAAAAATAGAAAAGTAATCTCACACGAAAGGTTGCGAGGTCGATCTCGCCAATTTCGATGAAATTTGGCATGCTTGTAGAATGGGTAAAAATAGGCGACACGTATTTTTTTATATCTGCGAAACCCGATTTTTAAGGGGTGAAACGCACCCTAAAAAATAGGGGTCTTTTTCGCTTTTCGTCGATAACGTTATCGTTCTCATCTCCAATATACAGTACACGGAAAAATAAACATTGTTGCAATTTGAAGTTTTTTCATATCTCGTACCGTTAAAACGTTATCGACGAAAAACGAAAAACACCCCTATTTTCGATGGTGCGTTTCAACCCTTAAAAATCTGTTTCCGGAGATATAAAAAAATACGTGTCGCCTATTTTTACCCATTCTACAAGCATGCCAAATTTCATCGAAATCGGAGAGATCGACCTCGCAACCTTTCCTCGTTAGTATCGATGCTTTCAACATAATTCTACGTGTTCCTTGATGAAACATTTCAGGAGCACATTTCATTAAGAAGCAGTTATGAAACTAGTTGCCACACCTAGTCATTTTGCGCAGTCTTCCATCTCAAAGGCCAAGGACCCAGACCCTCAAAAGTCGAAATTTCCAGCTCGTTTTTATTCTCCAAAAAGTCAAAATCGAAAAACACCCCTATTTTTCGAGTGTGCGTTTCACCCCTTAAAAATCGGTTTCCGCAGATATAAAAAAATACGTGTCGCCTATTTTTACCCCTTCTACAAGCATGCCAAATTTCATCGAAATCGGAAAGATCGACCTCGCAACCTTTCCTCGTTAGTATCGATGCTTTCGCCATAATTCTGCGTGTTCCTTGATGAAACATTTCAGGAGCACATTTCATTAAGAAGCAGTTATGAAACTAGTTGTCACACCTAGTTATTTTGCGCAGTCTTCCATCTCAAAGGACAAGGACCCAATCCCTCAAAAGTCAAAATTTCTAGCTCGTTTTCATCTCCAAAAAGTCAAAATCTTCAGGATAAATACAAACTACCCTAAAATCGTGTTCATTTTTGGTCAGCTCGAGGGATAAATGAGTAAAGTGTCCAGAAAATTCATCGCTCCAAAGAGGCTCGGCTTGACTCAATTTATTAGCGGCCCTCATCGTTTCTTGATAAGCGTGAAAGTAGGGTGGAGAGATTTTGGCCGTTTAGGTCACGCTGGGCGAATTTATTCGTTTTTCATCGCCGTAGGAACAGTAGTGCGTTCGTGCTGAAACACCGGCGGAAAAAAAAATACCAAGCCTGTTACGAGGGTACCGAAACCCTTGTCTCGCGAATTCACCCTCTCCGCTGTTCCCAGTCTCTAGGTCTGTAAACACCAACCGCGACATTAAACTTGTACACGAGTCGAGATCGATCTTTCGGGGCCGAGCTCAGAGCCCGCCCTCAACTTTTTGCCGAATGAAAAGACCCTAATGACTGCACTCTCCGCACTTCCGCGCAACATAACGAATTATTTATCGAGTTTCCGCATGTACGAAAGCGGATAGAGAAGCTCCGTATGGAGAGAATTTCGAACCTTGGCTGTCGGCAGATCTGGCTGTTTTGAGGCGGGAGCCTGAATTGGAAGGTCCAAAAAAAAGCGTTTTTTTCGGGAATTTTTTTAGAAGGGAAATCAACAAGTGAGTCCGGTAAACATTGAGGTATCTTTTCGTGCATATTTGAAATGTATAAAAAAAAATGTTTCAACATGAAACAATAAATGACTGCAGATTTAACAGCCTATTCCATGTGCATCTTGCCAGTGCAGTGCGCAATCGGCGGGAAATATGCAGCTCGTAATTCTCGACTGAAGCAAAGAAACCAATAAAATTTTCAATTGCCATATATTTTTCTTCTGAATAAATTAAGAAAAAGCTGAAAAAATCGTGAAATTATAACTTTTCTCAGGTTCGAAAAAAAATGTATTTTAAAAAAACACGTTAACGTGCTATAAAAATGATTTAAAAAGACTTTTACAACGACTTTTTTCATTCACTTAGAAGAGATTTTCATACTGAAGAAAATAAACTTTCGTTTGATTGAATAGGTCGTTTAGTTTTTTTGCTATCACGCCCGCCAATTTGGAAAATCGTGAAATCGATGGAAACTGAAGAAAAGGCTCTTCAAAGTTTTCGATAACTAACGTAACTTTGTAAATATATTCTTGGATAGTTTATCTATCGATTTAAGCATAAAAAACGATTTTTCGGACCTCTGATTCAGGCTCCGCCCTTAAGGACGTTCCTTGCAAGGACCTTTGTATAAATACGATTACATATATCTGAAGGTGCTTTTGAAGACTTTGAAGTTCAGATAACGTTGAGTATGGAGAAAATAGGCTGTATGGATGTCTAGGATGTCTGAAGTTAAATGTTTTCCAATACAATTTTTTGAAGAAAGAACATCCTCATATAATTGATCCGATAAATGTCATCGGTATGCGTAGGGGGACCCGGAAGTTTCGTCCAATCGATAATTCCACCTGCCTGTTATTTAAAGTCCAAAAAAGTCATGTTCAACTCTCGACTAGTTCACGAGGCACTCCCTAAGGCACGTTCAAACAATGAAATCGAGTAAATTTAGGAAGCACATCATGAAGATCTAGTAAGGTCTATTTCTTGTCAATTTCTGGTCTATTTCCAGTCTATTTCTGGGCTATTTCGGGTGTATTTCTGGTCTGTTTCTGGTTTATTTCTTATCTATTTCTGGTCTATTTTTGGTCTATTTCTGGTCTATTTTTGGTCTATTTCTGACCTATTTCTGGTCTATTTCTGATCTATCTCTGGTCTATTTCTGGCCTATTACTGGTCCGTTTTTGGTATATTTCGGGTCTATTTCTGGTCTATTTCTGGTCCATTTTGGTCTATTTTTGGTCTATTTCTGGTCCATTTTGGTCTATTTCTGACCTATTTCTGGTCTATTTCTGATCTATCTCTGGTCTATTTCTGGCCTATTACTGGTCCGTTTTTGGTCTATTTCGGGTCTATTTCTGGTCCATTTTGGTCTATTTTTGGTCTATTTCTGGTCCATTTTGGTCTATTTCTGGTCTATTTCTGACCTATTTCTGGTCTATTTCTGATCTATCTCTGGTCTATTTCGGGTCTATTTCTGGTCTATTTCCCAGCAGGTCCATTTCTGTTGTCATCATAAAGTCTGGCAATGCTGTGAAAACGCTCACGACCTCCAAATACTCTGGCTACTTTGATGTCAATTTTTTCACTCCACTAATCCGAGACTCAACCTCTGTATGATGTCCAGCATGCCTGCTGAAACTATATAAATGATCGTTTAAAAAATGGCAAACTAACAAAACGACGAAATGCGAAGAGGCCCATAGGTTGCCAGTTCTAGACTGTCCACGAAACATTCTTCCACCCGTTTACTAGAAAATCGGTAATGATCGTTGCACTGAAATTGGGACGTTCAATTGTTCCCACTAGGATATGGTATATGGGTATTTGCTGGGTCCTGCGAGGCCTCAAACGGCAGGTTCAGCTAACCGACAGAAGATCGCGAGCCCTGAAAGAGAAGTATCTCCAGTTGTTCTACGAGGAGGGCTGTCTCGAGCCCATGACAGCGGACGCGATAAGAATTTTCGGCGGAAGGGACTGGTCGATGACCGACAGCGTTGGCACTTTGTCGCCGACCAACAGTGGAACGCTTCGTCGTCGCAACGTCAAGGGCAAGAAGACGAAATCTATCGGGAACATTCACGCGTTGACAAAGGTTCGAACCAAAAAAAAAAGGAGCCACTTTATTTTTTCTCTCTGCGAAGAGTCTTTCTCTCGGCGAAATAAGTGAATGTGGCTTTCGGGATGTTGGAATTGGATGATAACGGCTACGATGAAAATGTTGCAACAGGACCTGAGCTTCAAGCAGTACGACTCTTCGTCATCGGACGGTGGCCTGACGAGCGCGCCACTTCGTCATATAACCGGAAGTCGCGAGTCTCTAACGAGGATAGTTCCGGCTTCTCCGAGAGTAAGCAGCAGGGATCGAATACCGCCGAGGAGTCCTCCAGGCTCGGCCGAGCGGTTCCTCACTTCGAGTTTACCGTACTCCAGTTTGCAAAGGTACTCCACTATCAGAATCAAGGTCTCAGGTCACAGTAACCGGTATCAAATCATGTGCGAATTTAACCATTTTTTTTTTCGTATGAAAAAGTGATTCGGTTATAAAATTAGTTACACATCTATTTAGTATGAATATCAAGGTGTTGGGAAATATATATATTTTTTTTTCGATGTACAAAATGGCCCACTACTTATATTTTCTTTTATCTTTTTTTTTAGGCGCTCCGCGGCGTGACATTTAGCATCCACAATTTTTTAATTACAATTAGAACAAAAAACTAAATTTCTCGTCAGTCTACATTAGAATACTTAGAGAAGTACGTACGGAATTTAAAAAATATTGTTTGAGAAATTGAGAAATGAATTTTCAGTGAAAAATTTCGTTACAACTGCTCATAAAATGAAAAGTTCTTCTCTGCGAAATGGAATTAGGAACGTAACTTTTAAATTTGATGTAAATCGAGTGGAAATTGTTGAAGTTATTTGTGACGCCAATTGGAAAAAAGCTGTTTCGAGAAGTTTCGAGTAGTCGGCCATTTTGTAGATCGAAAAAAAAAAATGTTCTAACAGCTTGATGTTCATACTAAATAGATGTGAAATTAATTTTATGAGTGAATCAAGTTTTCATACGAAAAAAAAATTGTTAAATTCGCACATGATTTTATACCCGTTACTGTGGCCTAAAGTTCGAATTCGCACCTCTTAGGGGGGGGGGGGGGTAATTTTTAGGCAAGGAAAAAATGGCTGACCTTCATAATTTTTTTTAAAGGAAAGATTTTTTTATCACCGGCTACTTTTGCCTATAAAACTAGTCAATGTGATTTATCCTTAATTATACATAATATCACGTGTTATAATGAAGCGTAAACGCAGTACTTTTTATTTTTCTTACACTACGATATATCGCACATGTATCGCACGATTTTTTTTTTTTTATAATAGCGCAATTTTTATCGGAGATGGGAATAGTGAGTCGGTTTTGTAATAAAAATTTGGGATCGATCTTGTGCTTGAATGATCAATTTCGACAATTAATTAGTTCGAAAGAATCGATTTGAAAAATTGATTATTGGTCGGACAAGAATCGATCCTTGTAACAATCGATTCTCACATCGGCATCCCTATAACGATGCAGATAAAAAACTTTCAACCCAAAAACACCCCAATTTTCGACACGTATTTTTTTATATCCGCGAAACCCGTTTTTTAAGGGGTGAAGCGCACCCTCAAAAATAGGGGTGTTTTTCGCTTTTCGTCGAAAACGTTATCGTTCTCATCTCCAATATACAGTACACGGAAAAATAAACATTGTTGCAATTTGAAGTTTTTTCATATCTCGTACCGTTAAAACGTTATCGACGAAAAACGAAAAACACCCCTATTTTCGATGGTGCGTTTCAACCCTTAAAAATCTGTTTCCGCAGATATAAAAAAATACGTGTCGCCTATTTTTACCCATTCTACAAGCATGCCAAATTTCATCGAAATCGGAGAGATCGACCTCGCAACCTTTCCTCGTTAGTATCGATGCTTTCAACATAATTCTACGTGTTCCTTGATGAAACATTTCAGGAGCACATTTCATTAAGAAGCAGTTATGAAACTAGTTGCCACACCTAGTCATTTTGCGCAGTCTTCCATCTCAAAGGACAAGGACCCAGACCCTCAAAAGTCGAAATTTCCAGCTCGTTTTTATTCTCCAAAAAGTCAAAATCGAAAAACACCCCTATTTTTCGAGGGTGCGTTTCACCCCTTAAAAATCGGTTTCCGCAGATATAAAAAAATACGTGTCGCCTATTTTTACCCCTTCTACAAGCATGCCAAATTTCATCGAAATCGGAGAGATCGACCTCGCAACCTTTCCTCGTTAGTATCGATGCTTTCAACATAATTCTGCGTGTTCCTTGATGACACATTTCATCAAGAAGCAGTTATGAAACTAGTTGCCACACCTAGTCATTTTGCGCAGTCTTCCATCTCAAAGGACAAGGACCCAGGCCCTCAAAAGTCGAAATTTCCAGCTCGTTTTTATTCTCCAAAAAGTCAAAATCGAAAAACACCCCTATTTTTCGAGGGTGCGTTTCACCCCTTAAAAATCGGTTTCCGCAGATATAAAAAAATACGTGTCGCCTATTTTTACCCCTTCTACAAGCATGCCAAATTTCATCGAAATCGGAAAGATCGACCTCGCGACCTTGTGAGGGACGTTTAGAAACGATAGAGGGCGCAGGAGAGAGCGAGACAGCGTTGACCAAGTCCCTCGGGAGGGAAAGTTCGTTCTCGATAGCGCGTCGCAGAAACGTAGCTTATTGCCGCGGAGTTTACACCGTTTCCCGCGATTATCGGTGCGAGAAGTTGCCCCGTAAACAGGACAACAAAGTTTCATGCCCGCCCTCTTGGCGGTTGCTCAAGTTGGTCGGCCGCGGGAGAGAACGGATATAATACGATAGCTCATGAGTCCTCCGCTGTCCTCCAGCGGTTCCTCCTCTTTTGTGTCCATTTCTCAATCCCCCTATCGGTCTCGCTCTCTCTCTATCTCTGGGAAGCGTACACACAGCGTATATTTTCCCCGTACATCTGGGAGTTTGTACTCGTTAAAGCAGGGCTGCGCGTTGCCGGGGAAAGGACTGACGTGTTAAAGCGCGTGGGACCGTGGAGGGCTATCCATTTCGTCCGAATGCTGAAACTTTCAGGGCCAACTATACAAGCCACTTCCCTAGCACTGATTGTTCCATCGTACTTTTCGCGCTTGTTCTTTCCATTTTCTCAACGCCCCTGCACAGACGCGGAGGAAGGATAGGGTGGATATCCGAAAAAGGGATCAACCACATTCACCCCCGCCAATGTTGAGTCCCTATGAAACATGTTAATGTTAATTGTTCAATAAATAGCTTCTTAATCGTCATGAAATTTTTACACGACCTCCTGAATACTTCATGTAAAAACATACCAAATTTTCAGAATTCTATCATCATTGCTTCAACCTCCTTAGGGGTTGAAATAAAAAATGATAAGAAAATTCGGAAAATTTGGTATGTTTTTGTACGAAGTGTTTAAGAGGTCGTGTTAAAATTTCACGACGATTAGGAAGCTCGTTATTAAAAAATTAACATTTTGTAAAGAACAATTTTTAAAAGAAATTTAAAAAAATTATCGATATACTTCGTCGTGTTTCCGTTGCTTTCAGTATATTGTAGATATTACAAAATTGGGAGGTCAAGAAAAACTTATTGCAAAGTTACATCAGTTTCCATAAGACAACATTTAATTTGTGAAATACTGAAATACTTCATGCAAAAACGTACCAAATTTTCAGAATTTTATTATCTTCTTCAGAGGTTTCAATTCATGGACATTTTCAGAATTTTCTTCAGCTCCACTAAATATATCAATAATCGTCTCTGTAAAATTTCAGGGTCGGTTATCGACCTTATTAGAGAGGAAAAAATACATAAAAATTGCGTACTCTTGTGAAGAAATCTCGAGACGACATGCAAAAACCCGGTCGCTAGAAAAGTGTATACAATAGTGAGAATCCGTCAGATTCTTAAAAATAATCAGATTTACATACGTAACACTTGTTAACGCGTAACCCTCACTTGTAGCGCAAAAAAAAAGGTCTTTTTCATGAATTTTTTTAAAGAAAACTACAAAACTTTTTTAATCGATCAATATACCATCTTAAAGAACACATCTTGAAGAACTTTCAGTAATTTTTTTATTGAAAAATATTACATTGTTTAGTGGCAAATGGCCGTCAATGAAATAATGTTTTTATATACACGGTTTGCGGTGACCAACATTGCGGCGAAGTGGATCATCTGAAAAAAAAATGCGGATGGATTTAGTCAAATATAAGTATAAACTAGTCTTTAATCGAAGGATTTTAAAAAATATTCATTTTTCACAAAATGGCGGACAGTCAAAGTTAATGGTTCGATTTTAACGAAAAAAAACGGCCGTTTTTTGGCTATAAAACGGCCATTTTTTTCGAAAAAAAAAATCGAACGATTAAAGACTACATTTTTATGTATTAAATAAGCCTGCAAAATTTCAAGAAGATCGGTTCATTAGTGTTCGAGTAATCTTGGTCACCGACTTCAGAAATGCCATTTTGAGAAAAACGCGTTTAAAGTTTCAATTTCAGTTCTTCAATTCGCGGATTCTTCTCTTTCAACGCTCACATCTCAGTCAATTTTGTTCGGATCGACTTGAAATTTTCCGGACATATTCTCAGATACTTACACTTCAAAAAAATGCAATAAAAAAAATCGATTTTTTCAAAATCGCAAGTGGGGTTAACCCCTTAACGTCATCGTGTGCGCATGTACATGATCGGGTGTGATTTGTCAAAACAGCCTTCTATGCGTGGCTAGGGACAAGGACAGGAACGGGGGTGGTACGCTGGAAGCACCTTGGCAGGTCAAGGCTCGAGCAACTTCCATAATGTACGAGACCCAATTGAACTTCGTCGAGTTCGTAGCCCTCTTTCGTTCGTTCAGCCTACGAGCGAGAAAGGATCTGCGCGATCTCTTCGGACAACTGGCCATAACGTGTCGAAGTCAGAGCGACGGTTCACTCAGGGACTTCGCTATGAGGACTTCGGTGTTGCGCCAAACGAGCGACGCTACTCCACAACGAATCGGTGGGTTGAGGTAGCGCGACCGATGGCATTGTGGCAACTTCGACCAATCGACTTTCTGCCCGGTAGGTCTTCTAACCAGGAACAACTCGATCGACTCCCACGAGTACGAAAACACGGGCAATCTTCACAAGAAACAAATCTTCGACGCTATAGCTGCCGCGAGTATCGTCAACAATTGCTCCGGCGTCGATACTTCGAAATCGCAAGTAATCACACTCGCGACGTTCACGAAGTTTCTGGAATCGCGGCAACAGGAAAAATTCACGGAGGACGAGATCAAGGCTCTTATAAAGGTGAGTTGGAACATTCACTCAGGTGAGTGGAATCAAAACACTGAGAGGAAAGTCCGCGGCATTCACGACGAACGCCCGTGGTAGAAGAGGCGCTTGTAAAATTCGTCGTAGTTAAGGAAGCTTTCCAGTGTGACAGCCCGAAAAATCGCTGTTTTTCGCGATTTTTTTTTTTAAAGAAAAAATAATCTAATCGGTCTGGTTTTTTTTTGTATATTAATTGGGTATTGAAGAATACAAAACAATTTTTGAAAGATCGATTTATTTATTAATTAATATCTATAAAAATGATGAAACAATTGTTGCAGAAAATGCACTTGGATGTGGTGTCCACGTTGGGGGTCACAATTTTGATCTGAAACAAAAAACACAAAAAGATTATTGATCGGTATATAATTGGCTTTCGTGCTATGGAGGCTTTTTTTTTTTTTTTGCAAAAATGGCGCCGGTTTGAACAAAAAGTATCGATTTTAGCATTTTTTTTGGCAGTTTTTTTTACAAAAAAATAGGAAGATGTCAAAAAAAAAAAAAAGCTTCCATAGCACGATAAACAATGACGTTAAGAATATTGTGTAAAAAATTCAACTCGATAGCTTTAAAACTCTGCCCTCCAAGTTGGACACCGTTTTGAAAAATGCTGTTTCGAGAAAAACGCGTTCAAAGTTTCGCTGTAGCTGTAGCGCTCCGTTGCCTTCTTCCAAGAAATGCTGTACAGTAACCGAAATAATCTGAATTTCGGCACGAAAATTTCAGGGAATATTCGGAAGAGTGTATACTATTCGATAAAGCAAAAAAAAAAAAATCGATTTTTTGAAAATTTCACACTGGAAAGCTCCCTTAAGGGAGACTGTGTCCTTGGAGTGCCATATTTCAGGTGTTTACATTTTATTTTTTCCAAAGGAAACGAGTAAAGCTTTTTGAGTGGGGTTTTTTTCTTGCTTTTATTCATGATATACAGAACGTTAAAAAAAATTTTTTTTGAAAAAGAAAGTTTTTTTAGAAAACTTTACGAAAAGTGACTATTCGAAAATAATTGTAGTAAAGTGTACTTACAGCAAAGACGTAAATCATTTGCAGTTCGAGCAACCGCAGCTTGATAGTTATAAGGTAGGAGTCTCGCTACGTGGTAGCCAAATGACGGTTTATTAATCGTCGAAACAAAGCAAAATGTAAGAAAAGTTTTCCGTATCGCAAAAATCTTTGAGTGATGAGAACTTCGCGCATACAAACTCAACCTGAATTATATTCCGAAATTTATTATTAAAATTAATTTTGGATTGCTGATTTGATTCGATTACGATCAGCTGTAAACAGCTATATATATGCAAGTTTTCTGGTACGACGTTGATCTGGCAGCGCTGCATTTTTCAATATGGTATATATGTATATTCGTCGCCACCGAATAGCATCCCTAACCTCTCCGTACTCGCCGGTCACCGGTACTTTGAGAGTGCTTTTTGCCTCATTCGCATAATAAACAAAATTAATATCTGCAGAATAATAATTGAACAGAAAAAATATGTATATACTTGCTCAGAGCAAGATAAACATATAATCTACTTCGGGCATTCTCGGTAATATATATATATATTGCCGTAAGCTCCCGAAAGGTATACCGGGTACACGCTCACGTGCGATGTTGCCAAGTGTACCCGACTACTTCGCGGCGGTCGGTTTTCTGCTATTTGATAAAGTTTTCATCGAGATTATCTTAAAAGTTCTCTGCGAATAATTCGGTGAACCTTTATTCGTATAATCACGTTGGAATCTTCAGATTCTAATTTATAAGTAGCAGCCTTAATATCAATGCCGTCAAATCGATAGGGCGATGAATTCGGTAATTACAATGTTGACGAAACGGGTTTCCTATAAAACGGCGGGTTAATTTTTCCATTTTCAATCTAATATTACTTCTTGGAATCTCCCGTGAGGTATCAAATATTTTCACTATATAAAAGTTTATCACATAAACTCGTATATATTTTGAAATCAAGAATTTATTTAATAACGACTGCAGCGAGACTCCTACCTTAAGGCAGGATTCTACTTTGAAACCATGAAAAAAACGCTATTTTCGTGAATTTTTTCTGAGAATACTATTAAAGATATCGATATGGGGTTTAAACTGTTCAATAAATACACTCTTTAAGTACATAAAAAAAAATTTTATTGTATTTTATTAATTTTTTGTACACGTAAAATATGTTTAAAGCCAACGCCTCGAAAAGCAGGTACCGTTGCCGTGGTCGTGAAATCTTCCCGACGGATGGTCTGAAACAAAAAAATCAAATAGTTTCATGTTCAGTATGTCTTCAGGAACCGACCTAACTAGAATATTTTATATACGTGCAAAATTAACAAAATGGCGGCTAAAATACGAAAAAAAAATGCGTTTTTTTTGGGTCTTTTTTTGCAATAAAAAAATAGTTCTAATCAAAATTTTAAGTTGATTGTAGTTAGGTCGGTTGGTACACACATATAGTATATGTGTTCCAAATTTCATAAGGATCGGTTCAGTACTTTTTGAGTTAATATCACGACCACGGTACTTGAAAATGTCGTTTCGAGAAAAACGCGTTTAAAGTTTTGGTGAGTGATAAATCGTAGAAAAGATGATCTTACCCTCAATCAGCGATGCCAAGGCCATATAATATGCCTTCGACGTGTTCCAGGTGGGTGTTTTCATCCAATTTAGCCTTTCAAAGTTTTAAAGTAGAATCCTGCCTTAAGAACTACGCATGTCTCGCAAACTGTTACATAGTATGATTGTCGCATTACAAAGGTAGGATATCAGTTCAAGGCTTCTTGTAGTGTACCTTCTGTTCTTGTAGGACACGCATCACTATGCATTCAGCAGGTCGCATCATATATGGTATAAATCACTATCGTATGGTACCAAACCATCGCGAAGCACCAAAAATCCATTTACACAGTGACTTATATGATAAAAAAAAAGATTTGTGCAAAACTTCACCTAAATCGCAGGTAACAGCTATTTGGAAGTACAGCCGGAATTACTTAGGTCTCCTACGGCATATCTGTCTCTTATGTCATACCAGCCAGGCCTGGTTTCACTTCTTAAAACCGTGTTTTCCGCCGATAAAAAAGATACGTGTCGCTTAGTTTTCAATGCTTCACAACATATGTAAGTTCCAAGGAGATCGAAGAACGACACCTGAGGGATGGTCCTTGTCAGTGTAACGGATCGATGTCCCCTGGGCTCTGCTTACGAAAAGTAGAATCTCGGTGGTGCTGATGCATTTCCATTGCAGCGACACGAACCGGATCCTGCATTGAGAACGCAGTGGTGCCTCTCGTTCGAGGGTTTCGCTCGTTACATGATGGACAAGGACAATTACGCTTTTCCCAACGAATACGCGACACCAACCGACGAGGAGATGCAGCAGCCCTTGTCGCAGTATTACATAGCAAGCTCTCACAACACTTACCTCACGGGACATCAGCTCAAAGGGGAATCCTCCGTGCAGCTCTACTCCCAGGTAATTGAGTGAAAAGTGTGCGAGATCGTTGATGACGGTTTCGTTATTGTCCCGTGAAAAACTTTATCGCCAGGTGTTACTGACCGGCTGTCGTTGCGTGGAACTCGACTGTTGGGACGGTGACGACGGTTCTCCGTTGATTTATCATGGCCACACGTTCACCACGAAGATACCATTTCGGTCGGTCGTCGAAGCGATCGATCGAAGCGCTTTCGTCACTTCACCCTATCCGGTCATTCTATCGATCGAGAATCACTGCTCGCAGGCTCAGCAGGCTCGGATGGCCCAGATATTTCAAGTAAATTCCGCAACATTGTTCTTCTTCGTCACCTTCTCGCTTCCGACGATTCGACAAAATTGACTCGTTGATTCTGGTGGTTGCTGTAGTCGGTGCTGGGTGACAAGCTCGTGACAAAGTTCCTCTACGACTCGGACTTTGGCGAAGACGCCCAGCTGCCGTCGCCCTCTCAGTTGCGTCACCGCATTCTCATAAAAAACAAGAAACTGGTGGTTGATCCGACGGGTCCTCTGGTTCATCCCGCCGTGAGTCATCGTGGCAAGATGCTGTTGTCCGATCGTGCCTCGTCGATGAAGCAAATGAGAACGGACGTGAGCAGCGCCACGGTGGTGGAGTACTTCAGCGAGGACGACGACGATGAGGAGGACGACGACGAGGATGACAATGTTGACGGTGAGCATCAGGTTGCGCGTTCGTTTGGTTTTTTTTTTCCATATATTTCAGGGCATTGCCGTGTCCGGACTGGACGAGGCAAAAACGGGCTGCCTCGCCCGAGGCAAACGTACCGAGGCTGCCTCGCGAGGCGGCTCGGCCAGTCTAGTCACGGCTATTCGCCAAGTTTTTCCATTCTCGAGACACTCCAACCCACAGCCAGACGTTGATTTCATTTCAGACAATTCGATCTCGAGTTACGAGCGTTATCTCGGTGGTGGACAAGTGCCCCATCCACGTTTGAAGTCCGATCCGGCCGTCGACGACAAATCCCAGAAGCAGAGCAGTCAAATAGCGAAGGAGCTCTCGGATCTGGTGATTTATCTTCAGGCGATCAAGTTCCGTGGATTAAACTTGACACCCGGTAGCGCGATTCCGATAAAAACGCGTCATCAGAGTCACACGGGAACGGTTCAGCGGCACAGTATAGCGGGAATCGGAACGGGCGGTATAGCCTCGTCGACGGGTTCGCCGCAGTCGTTGTCGACCTCGGCATCGGTGGCGAGCGGAGGTAGCAACATCGAAAATCTGTTCCGGCCTACCCGCGGTATGCCCGCCTGCTTCCAGTGTTCCTCGTTGAACGAGAGCGCGGCGAAGAAGATATGCAGGAAGCAGCCTTTGGGTGTGGTGGCTCACGTGGAGACTCAGCTCGTTCGAACGTATCCGGCCGGCATGAGGATCGACTCGTCGAACTTCAATCCCGTGATATTCTGGGCTTTCGGTATACAGATGGTAGCGTTGAATTATCAAACGGACGACGGTGCTCTTCACCTTAACGCAGCGATGTTCGAGCAAAACGGCCAATGCGGCTACGTGAGAAAGCCCTCGGTCATGTGGGACAAGAGTCACATGATGTATCGGCGCTTCAACCCCTGGGACAAGGAATTCGACGGACTCCACTCGGTTCACTTGACCCTCTCGGTTGTCTCCGGCCAGTACATCTCACCCGCGAATTTACTGACGAGCACGTACGTGGAGATCGAACTGGTTGGTATACCGATCGATTGCGCCAAGCACAAGACCAAAGTAATACAGAACAACGCTCTGAATCCAATATGGAACGAAAAATTTTGCTTCCAAGTGATGTTCAAGGATCTGGCTTTCTTGCGTTTCGGCATAGTCGAGGCGAGCTCCCATCACCTGATCGCCCAGCGAGTATTGCCACTCAAGTGCTTGCGTCCGGGCTACAGACACGTGAGACTTCGATCGTGCAAGAACAAGCCACTCGCTCTCTCCACGCTGTTTGTATATTCGCGAATGGAGGAGGAGAGCCTAGATTACAACACCTGTTGCCACGAGCACAAAGAAACAACCAAGCGAGCGACGTCCGGCAGAGTGCCGGAGAAGTTGAGCAGCGTTGATCCGGGCCTGGGTGGTGTCACCCTCAAGAGACGAATGTTCTTCCTGATGGTGTACGACGTGATACCCGACGAGCCCTACACTATACTCAAGGTGACACAGGAGAGCACGACCCAAGAGGTCATGCTGCAGGCTCTACAGAAGGCCGGCATATCGGCCGATCACGTGGACGAGTACATACTGGTCGAGGAAGTTTCTCGTGGATGGGAGAAGAAGGACCGGGAAGAGTTGCCGACCCAACGAGTCCTAGATCCCAACGAACATCCCTTGCAGGCCCAAGCACTGTGGAAGGGTCAGGGCCGTTTCCTGCTGAAGCGCGTCGGCGACGATCCCAGCAGTCGAGCTTGGTTAGCATCAATTCGCAGCACCGCTGGACACTCGAAGCTCCAGTCGAAGAATCCGGAGGACGAACGTCCCACGCACATATGGGACGAGGCCGATACCTTCCTCGTTTGCATCTACAACGTGTCGCCGGAAATACCCTACGCCATATTGAGGGTACCGGTCAGCAGCTCCGCCCAGGACGTTCTCGCGCAAGCCCTCGTGAAAGCTCGGCGCATGGAGGATCCGATGAAGTTCGCACTCGTTGAGGAACTCGAATGGGGTGGCGCAGGGCCTGTCGGCAGTGGCAATCGTCAGCTTCGGGTGTTGCGGGACGAAGAAAATGTCTACGGTACACAGGCTTATTGGAAGACCCTCGGTAGATTCGTACTGAGAGAGCGGGAACAGGCGCTTCCGCGGAAACATCTGCTTCCCGCTACTCTGGATCGGCTGAGCAAGGGCTTCTCGGTTGGGCGCTCGGTCTCGCTGCCCGGCTCGAGCAAGGAAAAAGTTCCGGTTGCCGAGGCTCTCTCCGATCCAACCTCGAGGGGCCTCCGTCACCGGCTACTCATGCCAGGTCGCAGACGCGAGGTGCACTCGGACGGTGAAGAGTCCCGGGAATCGGACATCCTCAACGCTGCCCTTCATCTCAAGAAGGTCTCGTTGAGGAAGCTTAGGGTGTGGAAGTCATAGTGGCAGTCGAGGGCGACATCGTTGTCGTCGTTGTTCGCCACTCGGAGGAACAATTGGTGAGGCACAGCTCACCAGCCACTTTACTTTTTCTATCGTCGTTCATCTTCACTTTAACGCTAACCACTGATGTCACTGGTGTATCGCCAGGAACGTACACCTCAACATCTCTGTATATATATATATCTGTTTGTGGAGATATTTGCGACCAGTCGAGCCTTCCAACAACGGTGGTTCTTTTGTTCCCGTCTTGGCCGGGACCTCCGGTGGCGATGCCGCGATGTGATGTTGCTCTCCTTGGGTGAAATGGGACAACGACGGCGAACGCTTGAGCTACAATATTTGCTCCGCACAGCTCGTCGGAGCACCCAATCGATGAGAAAACATGTGCCGAATGTAGTTGTACTATTATATGTACTTGTTAACCACACGAACACACACGGACATGCTTTCGAAGCATACTGTACACAGTAGCCACGTTCAGCGGAACGTCTATGCGGACCTTTGACTCTCTTGCCGTTGGTATCGAAGTGTAACAAATGGAAAATATACACGTACCAACGAGTCCCCAAAGCCTCCGACTCGGTATGCAAAGTCGACGTTCTTCCGCGGCGTTGACATCGTTTTGTTTTTTTTTTACTTCGTTCGCTTTTCTATTCACCATGGGAGATAGTGAATCGCGTGGAAAGGAAAATACGTTACTGGTACTATGGACGAATGGACTAGGATGAATCGATGTTGGCGATATCGGGTCACGTCACTTGGCGGAACGATGACATTTCAACGCCCCCGCCCCTATCTCAGAGCTATGCTCACACCTTCCCTTTCGCAAACTCGATACAAGCACCAAGTTTGCTTCAGGAGTTAGGCTACTGTGATGACCTATTTTTTTTTCATTTTCAACGGGAGTTACCGTCGGCATGAAAAATGGATGAACTTAGGGAATTTTCTTTTTAGATTGAATAAAGAGTTTTGGAAATTGGTTTCAACGTGTTTTAGTCTTCTGTCAATGGAGAGCAAATTCTTTATTGGCGCAATTTTATTTATTTCAAACAATCCTAAAGGGCGGCTCCAGCTGCCCGTTTAATGGAAACCAAGTTTTGGTCTGCACGGGGCACTCCACGAGCTTGCTAGTTCATTTGAAACGAAAACGGGTTAAACATCATCAAACTAAACTAATTTTGGGGGGCCTTGCTCTTTTTTGTTTTCTGAAAAAGCCCTGGATAATAAAATGGCGGCTGTTTGAAAAACTCGATTTTTCGTCCGGTTTTTTGTGCTTCACCGGACAAAGAAAAAATTCAGAATCAATTTTTGACAAAAAT
This sequence comes from Ophion costatus, assembly GCA_951751655.1. Classification (NCBI taxonomy): domain Eukaryota; kingdom Metazoa; phylum Arthropoda; class Insecta; order Hymenoptera; family Ichneumonidae; genus Ophion; species Ophion costatus. Next base: position 2,309,423 of record OX632356.1, read on the forward strand.
TGCTTCCTGGTGGGCCCGGAAATTGAATTTACTTTCAATTGCGCAGAAATTCGTGTGGGTCTGTTCATCCGTTGAAACTGTAGAGCACCCCGCGCGCGCTGAGGAATGCTGTCTCCAGGAAAACGCATTTAACGTTATACAAATTCGTATTTAATGTTTACTTTTGACAACCCAAACAAACAAATACGTGCTCCAAACACTGAAATGATGCAAATTATATTTTTTTTTATTGAATTTTTCATCGTCACGAACGGTAAGCTGCCCTTAAGGAATAAGGAAGATTGAAAAATCGTTTTGGCCTTTTTTGGATGTCCATTATCAAGATTGTGTACCAAGTTTCATTTGAAATATATCAATAATTGAATAAGTTATAAAGAATACCGTGAAGACAATACTTGACTTTGGCCACCAGGTTAATGTGAAACGACAAAAAGTTTTTTCTCAAAATAAATAATATTGGCTAAGACGCGACCCAGCTTTTTTCTTATCGTGTTTCAATAATCACGAAAAAACGATTTTTTTCTTCATTTTTTCGAGTGATGTCATTATTATTAACAGATAATGAAAAGAAGCGTTGGGAAAAACGTCGGTCATTAGATGTCGAGAAATCGTGAACACCGTTTTGAAAAACATAGTTTCGAAAAAAAAATTGCTATTAAAGTGTTACTAGCAGTTATATCGTTGTAATCATAAGTTTACCTTCAATCTGCGATTCCTACACCACACTTTGGATCTTCCTCCTCAATTTGAGTTGCCTCATTCGTCATTTTCACAGTAGCCTAACCCCTTAAACACAGGTAAACTGTGTAAACGAACGTAAAATACAAAAAAAACTGAAAAACCATTGTATAATTTGTATACTAATTATCAACATTTCGGGCAACCGTTATTGTACAATAAAATCGAAACACACACACCTACACACACGCACTGTGACGAAGCTACTTCGCGTACGAGCAGAAAAAGGCTGGCCAAGGTACAAAGATACATATAATACACACGCATGCACCCATAGATAAAAGGATCGAGAATTCATGCGTCGCCATTAACAGGATTTATTATAAGCATAGTGTATCTCAGTGTTCAGTGAAACGAATCGCAAAGAACGTACGTAATGAAACGCCTAACAATACTTAATAGAATATTACTGCTCGTGTGTGTATGTGTGTGCGTGTGCATGTCGAGTAATGATAAAAATTGACAGCGAGGAAGCGGGAACGAAAAAAAAAGTCCGGAAAAACGAAGGGTGGAAGGTAACCAAGAAAAAAAATTGCGTGGGTGTCTGAATGCCAATTCGAGCACTATAATCTTGTAGTTGATTTTCTTTTACGTTTCAGATGACAGGAATGCTTGATCGAATCATAATTATGATTATTATTGTTATTATTATTATTATTGTGAATATTTTATACAAATCTCGGTATCTGACTGACAGCTATGAGAATCCTAAGGACGTATGCCACGTAGGTTTCTCTTCCAAACTTCTTACAGGTCAGTCTTACATTAGTCTTGACGTAGCGGTTGCACTGGTTTCGCTGCTTCTGAGACTGGGACATTTTTGTCCCGCCCTGGGATATTTTTGTCCCACCCTGGGACATTTTTGTCCCACCCTGGGACATTTTTGTCCCATACTGGGACACTTTTGTCCCAATTGGGACACTTTTGTCCCAGCTGGGACACTTTTGTCCCATCGGGGACATTTTTGTCGCAGTGCGTCTGAACACATCCTCTTGAATCCTTCTAGACCGTGAATCCGCGATTGATTGAGTTTTTTAGGAAAGCGAATCGCGCCCTACCGCTTTTGGGTTTGCCAGGAATTTTTGTGAAATTTCTCTTGGGACAAATTCATCCCAGCGCAACCGCGCAGGGTTAACTAACGAAATCCCTCATTATTATTGTTATTATTTATATTATAGTTTTAGAATTATACAATGAACACGAGGCTCCGATGGTGCATTCAATTAGTGCCACGAAGTAAAAATAATTGAAGATAAATCACAGACAGATTGATTGTGCGGTCGATGAAACAATGGAGAAACGTTTTTTTAACGATTTTAAAAACGTCACCCTTCGTGGACGTTTGTAGTTTATATTTAGAAGAAATCTATAGGTCAACGGACAAGCGTGTATCACAGGTACAGTAAGGAGATAGCGTTAGGGGATTTAAGAGCGATGCCTGAGGAAGGACAAATTCTTAAGGTGGTATATACATTTACAACGAACAAAAAATTGATTTCTTTTTTTTCTACAATAGAATTATATACGTAGAATATTTTTCCAAAGTTTTAAAGCGAAATTTTAAAAACTTCGAAATTCAAAAAACAATTACGACTGTAATTGATAATTTAATTACTTTCTAACAGATTACTAGCGTAATTAATTACCACAAGTACCTAGTGCAATTTAATTTACATTCTATGTAACGTTCAAACGCGTTTTTCTCAAAATTGCATTTTCAAAATTGGCGTGCAGGATTACTCAAAAACTATTAAGCCGGGTGAGTTGAAACTTGGTAGAAATATTAATAATATTGCTACCTTATACTTGACAAGAATTGTTTTTGAAAAATTAGAAAAAAAAGCGTAGTTTTTTAATACAAATTTTACAGAAATGTTGCGTGAAATGTTTCTTTTTTAATGCGCGCCATTCTCTTGAATTTGGATTTTATTCATTTTAAGGCTACCTTCTACTTGACGAGAATTTTTTTTATTAAAAAAAAGAAACTACTTTTTCAATCAAAGTTTTACAGAAATTTTGCGTGAAATATTGATTTTTTTTTTGTAAATGAGTGTCATTCTCTTAAATTTGCATTTTCTTCGTTTTAGTTACTTCCAAATAGAAACTATACATGTTCTAACCGGATAATTTTTTTATTTTTTTGCAACTCATTGATTTTTAGCTTCCGCGGCAACCTTGTTGTAACACTATACCGCAGCTCCGCAATTTATATGATAAATAAATTTGAAAAAATAGTTTTCTATACTTAAATATACAATTAAAGTATACCCGCAGTTTGACAAATGTAGAATAATTATTTCTCAATTTGAAAAATCCCTCAAAATTGGTTATTCATTTCCCGTCTAAATGTATATCCCGCCTCAAGAAATTTCCTTCACAAGGCAAGAAAGGAACACGAAGTGCGTAAGTACGAAACCCAACCCAAATTCGGTGCACCCCTCAGGCCCTTCTTGTGGACATCGTGTCTTGAATCGAATAATTCCAAGTCAACGCTATCGAACGTGTTGAATAATTTATTTTCCATCGTTTTTGTGCAAACGGATTTTTTTTCATCACAATTTAGTCCGCGTTTCACGTTTTTTTTATTTCGAGTAGATTTTTGTTGTGCTTGAAGAAGGAAATACGGAGAAGATGAAACAAAAATCAATCGTGAATATAATCTGGAAAAGTAATCAGCTGATTACACACTTCGATTCATCGGTACGAAAAAATCGGATCAAAAATGATTTTCCCAAAATAATTCAACCCTAACTACCCTTCACAAAAAATCGACTAACCTTCTTCGCCCAACTCACCCTGTCGCGTGTGCAAGCGATCATTCGATCTCACTATCGAGAAAGATTAGTTGTCGATGAAAAAAAATTAAAAAAATGTTTAACACTCCCGTTTGTCCATCATGCTTGGTTGGTTTTTAATAATTACAAGTGGAAAAAATCGGAGTACGTTTTGCTCTAAAAATCGTGTTCGTTATCCGAAAAAGAACTTGGGTATTTTTTCATCCCTTGCTTTGTAGATTTATCGATCTCTGCCCCTTTATATATATACATATATATATATATATATAGTCAAACAACCAATACATCGTGTCGCACGAGAATCGGATTTTGTTATTTTTCTACAACGAATAAGATGTAAAGAATTTCGATGGACATAAAAATACAAATCATCTCAAAAAATGAGAATTAACAAAAGTGTGATTTTTAAGTAGTTCACTTTCGAGGACACGTTATTGTTTATGGACGAAAATTGAAGAGGAAAATTACAGCAGAATGGGGAGGAAATGAATGTGAAAAAAGTTCAACGCTATATAAACAAAATGCATCGTTGGTTTGCAACGAAAAATCTGTTGGATTCTTTTTTTTTGCTATTATCAAAAATCCTATTTTGTACATTTGGGTTGTAGGTCACTAAAAAGGATCCTGAGAAATGTTCGCGTGATTTTGACGGCTCAAATCAGCCAGAAGAAATTTGGGAAATTCATGAAATAGATATTTCGTTGCATTTCAACGATGCAAACTTCAACGTCATCAAAATACTTTGGCGGAACGACACGTGATGTGTGTATGTATACTCTAGTATCGATCCGCGAGGCCCTTTTCGATCGCTTCAATCGTCGGCTATATGCAACCATTATCGTACTCTATAATAATAAGGGTAATAATAACGATAAAGAAAATAAAGAGAAAAAAAATAATGGCTCGGCATCGAAGCGAAATGTTATTCGACTATAAAGGGGATAATGGCACCGAAGATGAACGTTAATTTTTTTCCATGCATGTGGCAAAAAGCAAGGGATGAATAAATAGAAAAAATATGTTTAAAAATCACCAACATCGCATCGTCCTGAGAAAATAACCAACAACGATTGGGCTGATGGTTGTTTCATTGAACATTATAATTTGACGTTATTTTTATTTGAAGACATTTAGTTCAACAATGATTTTATCTTTCAAAACGGCACGCAGCATAACTCCAACAATTTTCATTATTTTCACTCCAAATTTTGAGCAGATCTTCAAAATAACATACCGAAGTGAAATACGTACGGGATTTTTCACAAGTTACTTATAGTATTAGTTATTAACAAATGATCGTCCTTTTTTCTGGCGAAAATTGAGTTTTAACTTTGAATGTTTGGCAATTACACAAAAATTCATATTTCCAAAATTCCCTACGTATTCCACTAGCCATACTCATGTAAATTAATCGAATTTTTTTTCCACATTCAAAATTGCGTTAGTTCCAGCGTCACCCCATTGTATAATTTTATAATATTATTTTGTTTCATTTACTTCGAGATATGACTAATAATATCGTTGAATATTATTATCCTCTTACTCGTCCTTCCACCAAAAAAAAATCTCTCACAAAGAGATTTTCATTTCTATACACGGCTACTTTTGTTGCCAAAATGTTTTGAGTGACAGCTGATGGAAATGATTTTTGCACTGTATAAAAGACGAAAGAAATATCGATTAAAAAATGAGTCGACCCTTCCGGCTCTGGTCCTGTTCGAAGTCTGGCCAAAGGGATTTAAACGAGTGAAAAATACTTTTTAACAAGATAAAAATGTTTTTTTTTTCGCAACTGGTTTTTAAAAGATGGCTCACGCGGCGATGTTAAAGAACAATTTTTACCGCGAATACGTGGAATCGCGTGAGCTAATATTGAAACAGTGAGTTAATTGATTGATCCCTTAAAGAGTCAATGTGAGCACCGTCATTGAAAATTTTCGGCGAAGACTCCAACGTGTCGAAAAAAAAATGATTCACGCTGAGACGAACGAGACATATTAAGGGAAGAAAAAATAGATAATTCTCACGCTGATAGAAAAAAAAACAATGAGTCAATCCTCGAGTCTTCGAGTCTCGATAAAAAAAGCAACCCTTCCCCCTGCCTTGCCCTCCACTGCAAAATCTTTTCTGCGTTGTAATGACGAAGAGGAAAAGAAAATAATCAACAAAAACCTTCAATCGTGTAAAATTGTATCACGCTACACTAATTTTCAACATTTGGGACCATTCTCATGAGATTCAACACGACTTATTGAGGAACCACGAGCAGTATTAAGTTTTTATTCGATTGCGCGATGGCGAAGCGGATTATTGAATATAATCGCGGTACAAAATCCCGGGGGCTAATAAAAATGTTATTATTAATATCTGAATAAGAGGCGTAGTGAATTTCGTCGCGCAGGCGCATATACGTATAAAACATTATACACACACCCACACACGGACACATACGTATGTAAAAGGAAATAATATTATGCTACATGATATATCCCTCTTGTACATATCCGGAGGATCTCGTTGGATTTTTAGTACCATATATATAATATATAAATATATTATATATACAAGGTATTCCACGTGAATCCGGTGAACTTTTTCCCTGGCTCTCGGCAATTCGATTTATTTTTTTTATCTGCTTCCATCGACTCTAAAAGACACCCTGATTTTTTTTTACATTTTTCGGAACAACCCTTAGTCAAAAAAAAATCCAAAAAAAACGTCCCGATTTAAAAATCTGAAAAAATTCCCAAAGATGCGTGATTATATGTAGAAATGTTAAAACTATCACCCGCAGTGGAAGTATGATTTTTTCTGTCCTTTCTGAGCGATCGACGTTAAAAAAAAATCCGAAAAATTCAAGAACCGCTTACCTCGGGCGGATACTTGAATATTTTTATACTCACAATGAAATTTTTTGACCATTTTTTGATAACCAAATCACAATCATGGACCTCGAACAGTTAGCAGTCAAAAAGTTCTGGTAATAATTTCAATTGAAGTATTCAGTACAGAAAAAATCATACGCCCACTGCGGGTGATAGCTTGAAAATTTTTACATATACTCACGCATTTTTGGGAATTTTTTCAGATTTTTAAATCGCGGCGTTTCTTTTCGGAAATTTTTTTTTTTGACTTAGACTTGTTTCGAAAAATGTAAAAAAATTCAGGCTGTCTTTTAGAGTCAATGGAATCAGATTAAAATAAATAAATCGAATTGCCGGGGGTCAGGGAAAAAGTCCATCGTATTCACGTGGAATACCTCATATATATAATATATATCGAATATTAATGATGAATAGTCATCTTACGGCAAACCAATGGCAATTACTCATGTACGCTATACGAAATCGCATGCATACTTTTTTACACAACAAGACAACAGTTATAATAAATACACAAACACGCATACGAACTTTCTGTCTTTCCGTTCTTTTTAAGGGGTTTTCTCACTTTGCTAAAAAAAAGGCTATTTTCATACATTTTTTTCATAGGTTTATATTATTGATATTGATATAAAAATTGTTACACTTTATAAATACACTTTCGAAATATATTTTTAAAAATCATTGATTCATTCAAGTCACTATTTATAGACGAAAATGGTAGTTAAAAAAATGTCCTAAAAAAATTGTAGGTCTGTGCTGTTGATGAAATCTCCGAGATGGATCATCCGAAACAAAAAAACCGAAACGGTTTTAGATTCAGTATGTTTATGGTTATAGCAAATATCATACGATTTTTTATATATACAAAAATAACAAATTATTGGACATTTTTTGAAAAAACAAAGAAATGTGTTTTTTCGCCGTTTTTGGCAAATAAAAATAGTAAATATTAAAATTAAAAAAAGTCCTTGTTATGCGCTATAGCTATAGTTTTAAAGAATATGTGGTTAACATTTCACAAGGATCGGTTCAGCAGTTTCGAAGATTTTATCAACAAGCTGTCGAAAAACGTTGTTTCGAGAAAAACGCGTTTAAAGTTTGTTTGGGTTACATAAAAACGTGAAATTTGTTTAAAATGTATTTCGAACGTGTATTTATTAAGTGTACCAACTGTTATATCCATAGCTATAATATAAACCTGTCAAAAAAAATCGTGAAAATCGCCTTTTTTAGCGTCTAAAGTGAGAAGACCCCTTAATACTCGTATTGCATGTACACGAGCTCACGGTGACCCAAAAAGCGATAAATATGAATGGATGTTTGACATCGATAAACTTTACGAAATTCGAACAATATTTTATTAAATAATTTAAGATCTGTCGAAATATAAACTTCGAAGAATAAATCGCACGTGCAATTCTTCTTTGAATAATTTTCAGGTTAATTCGAATTCGTAATAATTCATTTGTCGTTTCTCAATACGGTGGATAAAAGTTATCAGAGAATGGGGATAATGGTAGTGCATTTAGCAGAGGTTTAGACATTTTTATTTTGGCCCAAAAATATCGATTTACCCTTCCTGTAAGTGAGTGCAACGTTCATTGAACGCGGGATTATTAGGTTTTTTTATTTTTGTTAAATGAACGAAAATAATTTCCTTATCTTTAAATATTGAATGAAATAAAATTTGAGCTTTAAATTAAATGGAAATGAACTTTAAATGAAGTAATATTTTTTTTCTCATTCTATAAATTACTTTTTGCAATTTCGGTGAAGAAAATCATTTCTGTTCTTTAATTTAACAATTTTCGACAAAAAAAAATATACCGAACGTCAGAAAAATTGAAAAATTCTGCGTTGAGGAGACTTTCATGGTTAAGTTTTTCCTTAACGTCCGAACACTGCTATTAATTTCTGCAATTAATTGCAAAACAATTTCTTTAGTTTTAAAAATTAAATGAAACAAAATTTGAGCTTTAAATTGAATGGAAATAAACTTTAAATGAAGTAATATTTTTTTTCTCGTTTTATATATTACTTTCTGCGATTTCGGTGAACAAAATCATTTCTATTCGTTAATTTAACAATTTTCGACAAAAAAAATATACCGAACGTCAGAAAAATTGAAAAAAATTGCGTTGAGCAGACTTTCTTGGTTTACTTTTTCCTTAACTTCCGAACACTTGCAAATATGCAAATACGCAAACATATTGCAAATATGGCTCAAATTTATGACGTCGAAGATCGCATCCCTGGAATGCAACGACAATGATTTTTCTTTATCTTCCAAATTTCCTTCGGCAGATTTGAGCTACGAAAATCGCGCAAGCATTTCCATTCCATACGACTAATTCTTATAATATTTTTCCCATACTGCAAAGGTTAATTATCAGTAGCAGTAGTTGAAGAGAACCATTGGTAGTAAATTATTCTTCGAGTTAAGCCAAATCTCTTTTTAAACAAATGAATAAACCACCAAAATAAACGTCACTTCGTAAAATCAATTTTATTTGCCATAACAATTTATTTCTCAATCGATATTTCCACCTTTTTGCCCACTCCGAGCGGCCATCTTCCTTTTTGAGTTTAATGACCTTGTGAGAGCTCTTTATCTCACGAACTGACTAATCTATTTCTGTATTATTTTGATCATCGATACACGACTTTTTTTCGAATATTCGATCATCGAATAACACGACTTACCATCCCAAGAATTGCCTCCAAATTGCCAAAATTCTTTATATTTCACGTCTGATAAAAAAAATGTAAAAAATAAATCGCTAAAAAAACGAAAAATCCGTAAGCAATGGAGTAACTTTGAAGTCCGGCCTCACTAAGTGAGAGGACGCAACGCCCACGCGGGCAAACAGCCAGACACACACACACACACTTTATAACGTTCATAAATGAGCAAGAAATGATATAAATTTTTGAAAACTTAATAAACGAGAGAAAACCCCGAAAAGCGTATTTCAACAACTTTCGTAGACGCGCGACTCAATTTTGAGAAAGAGAAACAAACAAAACATTAATGAATAAACGAATTAAGAAGAGAATAAAACTTCGTATCTAGTGACAGATAAGGTATCGCGGAATTAGAAACGATTGTAAACTTAGATGAAGGAAAAAAAAACAAATTATATTCGTCTAAAAAAATTCAAACGTCGCGAAGCTGTCTGTCTCGAAAACGGTGAGGTCGATTTTCGAAAAAAAAAAAAAACCAAAAAACGACGACAAAAAAACGACAAAAACACGATTTATCCATTCGTCTCTTAATTTGGTTCACTGCGTACGTGAAAATGTCAAAATGTGAAGATAAGGAGGAAAACGTTGTTGAGCTCCCACGAATAGAAATTTCGATTATGCATTCGTATACTTTGGCGCCGAGTTGTATTAATTTTCCTCGCCCAACACAGCAAATCGAATAAAATGAAATAATCGTTTTTTGTTCACCTCTCTCACCGTTTTCGAGACCCAGGTGGACGGAAAAAAAAGTTTTTTTTGGAAATAAAACATACATTTCTGACCATAAGTTTAGAGAATTTTCGGGCGTAATTAATTATTATAAAGTATCCGTTAATTTCGAGAAAAACGTGACCCAAAGCATGCGGCCATTTAGACTATATATATATATATATAAATATATATATATATATATATATATATAATTATAATTATAATAATGATTATTATTAATGCTATAATATTAATATTGACATTGTTGAAGGATCTACATGTAAATAAACATAAAGAGCATTTTTATAGATAACGTCTCTCGCCCTTTCTCTCTTCCTCTCGTCGCTCTTTTTATTTCTCCAATCGCTGGCTTTTGCGTAATCGGCTGAAAAAATTCCTCTCGATGACTCGGTGACTGTTCTCTTGGAACATTCATACGGCCAATGATCTTGCCTCGACGAGCATACATTATTTTTTTTTCGCGACCCTCTTATCACAACTTGTAAACGCACCGGAATATTCCAAGAGCTCGTGGGACCGATCCAGTCGCAGTCAACAGCTGACCGTCGAGAAAACGAACGCATCGCAACGAACATATTTCTCAATCATCATGCCGGTAATTCGTATCTTTTCGTTTTTCATCAAATTTCGCCGAAGGCCGATAAAAAATAACGCTTATTTTTATAACATAATATTATTATATTTAATTATATATAATATTATGAAATATTATTATATATAACTTTATATATAATATAATATTATATTTTGTAATATAATATAATATTCTTACGAAGAATATTTAAGGACCTATACCAGTGTGAAACTTCCAAAAAATCGATTTTTTTGCCTGTTTCGACAGTTTATTCTTTCAAGAACATCCTGTAAAAATGTCAAGCCCGTATGTCTAATACTCCCCGAATGGCAGCCTTCTAAAGAGCAACCGCTCGTAGATATAAAATGCCCCAGTTAAATCTTTAAACGCGTTTTTCTCGAAATGAGATTTTTCAAATTTGCTGACATTGTAACTCAAAGAGCAATTATCCGAATAACTTGAAATTTGAACTGAGTACTCTTGAATATATTTACTCTACAATGACGGAGGATATTTTTGATTGGATGAAAATTGACGATTTGGCATTGAAAAAAACGACCATTTTATAGGCAAGAAAACAGACGTTTTTTTTCATAACTACGCCATTTTGTTAGATTTTGATATTTTTCGAAAATCCTACGTCATTGTACAGGAAATACCTTCTAGTTTAACGAGATTTTTTCTTTTTTCGGTTTCGGCTGCTCAATCGGCCGGAATCATGTCAGCAGTGGAGAAACTTTTTTTTGGCGCCTCCGAAGGCAGCGCATAAGTCGCTTGGATCTCAATATTTTTCTATGAAAACATTATGTAATATAGGTCAAATATAGCCAAATATATTCTTCATTTTCCGAAACATTCAATTGAGTACTTTTTTTCCAAAAAATTCCCGAAAATAACCCAAATTTTCAGCGTTCACACTGGTATAGCCCCTTAAAGGGGGAGATACCTTAAAGCGAGAAGAAATTGCGGATTTTAATGATTTTTTTTTAAGGAACGATTTTTTAACTATTTTTTACATTTAGGATGTGTTTTATGACTGCTTTTGGCTGTCACGTGGTATTTTGTTTATTAATCTTCAAAAATGGCGGATGTTTGGCACGGTCTTCTGAACGGGTCGCGGCGGCTGTGGTCAGAAGGCGTGACTAGTTTTTTAGCTTAACATCACGCCAGTTTTGAAAATCAAATTTAGAAGACCGTCCCATAGCGCCGCCATTTTTAAAGATGAATAAAAAAAATACCATGCAACAGCCAAAAGTAGTAATAAAACATGCCCCAAGTTTCAAAAATAGTGAAGAAATATTTGCTTTCAAAAAAAAATAATGAAAATCAGCCGATTATTTTCTCTCCTAAAGGTATTTTTTACAATCTACATGAGTTTTCCTATCGAAGTACAAACGATTATTGCAAGATATAGATTTTTATCGATTTAGCACCATTTTGAAAAAAAAATCCCAATTTCTGCTTTGAAAAACGACCTTAATTTGCTCACAAAAACTGTAGCTACTGATGGATCGTAAAAATCGTCTGTACTCCGATAGAAAATCCATCTAAGAAGCTACCATTGAAATTTGAAGTCACTCGGTTGAAAATTGTAGTAGCAACGAGTTCGCTCGAATTTAAAAACTTGTTTTAAAAAAAAAAGGCGTTTAAAGTTTGAAACCCGTTATTTTTCGAACTATATCATTCTCAGGATGTTTATAAATAATTTAAGCCAATTAAAAGAAAACGATATATTTTTTACCAACGTTATATAAGGCCTCAAGTGATGAAAATGATTCGTGAAAAGAATAAAAATAAAACAGCAATCTTAGGCTCTGTTTGTTTCGTTATCTCGCATTGTCTCGTGTGACTCGAAAGTCTCAAGATCATTGTTGTTGTTATTATTACACAGCGTCTACCGTATTCGTTTCGGGGCTTCGTGATACCCGTCTTCACGCCCTTCGATGAGAGGTGAGCGTTCTCTATTGTAATGAAGAAGCGAAAAAAAACATTTCATTTATCGTTCTCTACTTTTCGTAACCTGGAAAGTTTCCACTTGGACCTGACGATTGTACCAACCTACGCAAAGTACTTGGCCGATCATGGTGTCAAAGGCGTTCTAGGTAAAGTAAATAAATACGTACAAATGGGGAAAAGATTCTTGAAACCATTCCGAATCCGTTGTATCTATCCAGTGTAAGTGCGTCTCGCTGTTTTAAACACGATCTTTACGATTTATTTTAACGAATCGTTGAACGTTAAACGAAAATCGTTTAAACGGTCCCTCGAATTTTCTTCCTATGAAAATGTGCGTTTATTAACCTTAAGGTCATTTCAAAGACATCGGGGATTACATAGTATCGCGTATTGGGACAATACTTTTCTTGTACACATTTTTTTCCCCCTTTTTGGACCGTTTTTAGATCCTTTGAAAGACTTTTTAGGAGTTTTCGGAACGGTTTAGCCATATTCAGACGCTTTTTATTCATTGTTAGACCGTTTTTAGATATTTTTAAACACTCGTTAGACAGTTTTAGAAATGTTACACATTTTTAGACACTCTTTAGACATTTTTTATGCATTTTCGACACTCTTTGGACATTTTTTATACATTGTCGACACTTTTTGGACATTTTCGACACCCATTATAGGTTTTTAGAAACTTTCTAGATGTTTTAAGGAATTTGTTAGACATTTTTACACCTTTCTTAGACTTTTTAGACATTTTTAAGGCATTTTCAAACCTTTTTAGACATTCTTTAGAGCTTGTTAGACCGTTTTTAGATCCTTTTGGACACATTTTAGCACTTTTTAGACAAGTCTAGACATACTTAGAGGCTATGTACATCATTGTTAGACCGTTTTTACACATTTAGCAACACTCTGAAGATATTTGAAGATTTTAGACGTATTTTCGACATTTTCGACACTCTAGACATTTTTAGAAACTTTCTAGACATTTTTAGAAATTTCTTAGATTTTTTCACACATTTCTTAGACTTTTTAGACATTTTTCAGGTGTTTTTTAGGCATTCTTTAGACTTTTTTAAGAGCTCAAGGTATTCCCTTCGCGGAGGGCCGTGTTTTGTGGGGGCATAAGGAGGGCCCTTCTGAATCATTGATTCATTACAGTGGCGCCCAAAAAAAATAAGTCACAATCAATTACTATATTCAACGATAAGCTTGAATAAAAAATATTGCCTAAATTTAGTAAATTTAGATATTTTTATATTTTTTTTTCTGAAAAGTCGCGACTACGAAAATTTTTCTGCTGGTCGCATTTTTTAAAGTTGTGTCATTAATATTTTCGTTAAACATTTGATGACCCCCTGTTTGTATAGTCGATGCGGAATCTTTAGAACTTTTTACAGGCGTGAGCAATTTTTGTCAGTCATCTAGAGTTATTCAGTGTATAAAGGTAAACATTATTAAATATCAATGTGGCCAGCGTGTCATCTCCATAAAGTGCCTTATAAATAAGACATTTTTTAGAGTCGTAATTTTCCGTTAAAAGTGCGGTAGCTTGGCTTGAAATTTTACCAGCATACTGAGATGTTTTTCTACTTGAATGGAGACGGAAATCAGTTGATTGTTAAATGTTCGAGTTCGTGAAAGGAATACCTTAGTTGATAAAAGCAAATCCGCAACAAGCACAGAATCAAATATGATATAACGTGAGATCGCAACGTGAAGTGAACGGGACGAGCGGCGAGGGTATGTCAATGTCCGTTGCGGAACGGAAGCTGGTCGCGCAGGCGTGGACGGCAGCTGCGAAGTCCACGAAACTGCACGTGATGGTGCAGATAGGTGGCGCCCCCTATCCCGATGTTATTGAACTCGTACGTAACGTTTCGTTCGCGGTTTCGTTTATAAAGGCTGCCTCAAAATGACGTGACATTTTTATGTATCAATAAGACGTATTATTTATTTGAAAAGTACGAATAGATATATTTCATTATAAGGTACAAACATGAAGGTTATGTGTGGAAGACAACATCCGACAAATGGCCGCCTCGTTCCTGTTTGCAAACGTTCACTCTTTTGACGAAATTTTCAATAACATTTTGGCATCATTGCGGACTAAATGCGCTAATGGTGCGTTCACTTATTTTCTAAAAACGAAAAACTTCGCAAGCAATGGGAAATTGCTGTACGTCGCAAGCACTTTACGGCCACAAAACATTCAAGGCTATACTCTGATCATTTTAGATCTGCAGACTATAGAAATGAAGGATTTGTTACAGGTCAGTGTATAAACATAATATTTTTGACGCTATTTACTTCTAAAAGTATATTGTAAAGTAGTTAATCGTCATAACCTAAAAAATTATATTTGAAATATTTACATCGTTTTAACCTTCTGGTATTATTTTATTACATAATACTTACCTAGCTCATTTTCATTCTTTACGGGGATGAAACTGAGCCGGAGCAACAAAAAACTTTAAAGCATGAACAAAGAAGGTAAAGAGTAGAAACCGATTTTTCAATTCCGATATAGTCAAATATCCGTAACTATTATCCATTATGTCCATTCACAGACACCGTAAAAATGTACCGCGCGCGTTGACAGCTTATTTTGTTTACGTTATGTTTACGTGGCGCCATCTGCGCTGAGCTTTGCGCAAGGTTCCCTATAGACATCGCCGCAATTGCTCTGCGTTGCGCGATCGTGTGATTCTCCATGACTCAACCTCAACACTTCCTGATGCCATCTGCCAAAGATTAGTACACCCTGTTCGCCACAAACAAAATGGCGCGCAATTTGAAATGTCAGGTCATCTTGAGACGCCCTTTAGTTTAGAAAAAACGGTAATTCGATTTGTTTTATTTTAACAACGAGTAGGCCCGTCACGCGCAAGAGATTAAAGCCGATTCCTTGCTCTGTTTGCCCGAGTTGTATTTCAAGCCGACCGAGAATCGTGAACTCGTGAATTATCTGAAGCACGTTGGCGAGGCAGCGCCCAACACGCCACTGCTCTATTATCATATTCCAATGTTCACGCAGGTCAACCGTAAGTAAACGAAAAAAAAAAAAATCACAAGTCTTTTTTCGACAAACGCAAACACGATTTATAATGGTCGATTCGATGAACTTTTGCACGCGCCAAGTTCACATGGGAGCATTTCTGGAGTCGCTCGGCGACGACGACATACCGAGCTTTGTCGGAATCAAATTCACTAGCGCGAATTTGGACGAGGGATCACAGGCTGTACGTGCGAATTCCGGTCGATTTGTCGTTTTCCTCGGTAACGATCAGGTAACTGAGACTAGCTATAGGCCGAAAAACCACCTGTTTCGTTAACGGCTTACACCTAGTTGTTTTGGAAATGTCAATTTGCTGTTTTCGCCGGACTCTCGAAATATGTTAGGAGTACAAATAAGTGTCCGCCATTTTTTATCAAAAATTGGGTATTTATTGTGAAAGAACGGTACTTTCTTTTTATTCAAATTGTAATTGCTTGTTGAGTCACTCCTAATGTAAGGGCAAATTCTGCTTGCGTTTGGCACGAACTTCCCTCCAACAATGCTCCCGATTCCGCGTCTTCGACGGTTTTTGTAGCTATAGCCACAGCTGTAGCGTTATTGTAGCCGAGGTTCGACTATATGCCGCTAGGGCGGTGCTGGTTTCGCGGGCAACGCGGGCCAGCTTGTGCTGCCGCACGTAACCTCCCAGTGGGGCCATCTCTTGTCAAACGGTGGAGACTTATTTGTACTCCCAATAATATTTGAAAAATATTCTCTGGAATCACCAAGTCGACCCTCTCGAAAGCGAGGGCTTTATGGGCATTTATAAGCAAGTCGCCAACCGGCAAACTTTAATGTAAAAAAAAATAAAATAAAGAACCGGCACACGTTGTCCCAGAGAAAATCACGAACGTCCCTCTTTTTTTCGGCCACGCGCTAGGTGTAAACCGTTGATTCAATGTCAAATAGGTCGTACGTGTAAAACAGAACGTTCCTTCGCAATTTTTTGTTTTCTAACTCGTGATAATGCAACATTGCAGTTAATTTCGGCAGCTTGGGCGGTGGGCATGGACTCGTTTATACCGACGAGTGTAAATATGTTTCCGGAACTAGCTTTGCAAATTTTGCATGCCAACGACAAGGGCGACGCTAGCGGGGCGAAAAGAAAACAGGAGGAGCTATCGAAGGCAGTCATTGCAATTTCGAAATACGGTAGGTTACCTTCAACTTGTTCAAATATTGTTCTCATTTTTGTCACTTAAGTATTCATTCGTATAAGGAAATCATATACACTCATTTTCTTCTTTTCCAATATACGTACAATAATATATACAGGCTAGCCCGAAAAATAAATTCTAAAGGAAAAAAAAGACCGTATCCATAGCTATCCGAATCACCCCTATGTACATTCAACGATCTTTATTAGTTTTCGGGAAAAAAGCATTTTTTCCATTCTTTTTCTTCAAATTTTCCTGTAGTACAGATTTTTATTTTTTCTTCTTCGTGTTATATACATTCCTCACGATTATTTTTTAAAATTATTTCCCACGATTAGTTTTCGAGAAAATACCATTTTTTCCATTTTTTTTCTTCGAATTTTCATGTGGCAAAGATTTTCATTTTTTTTCTTCATCGCGTGTGTACTTTCCTCGCGATTATTTTATTATTTCCTCACGTTAAAGGGGTCGAGCTACTGTGACGACCCAAAAATCAGGGTTATTTGAAAAAATTAATTTCGAAGGAATAAATAAGATGATTGAAAAATCCTTTGTACATTTATTTGCATGTACATTAACAAAGTTCTGTACCAAATTGCATGACAAAATATTAATAATTGAAAAAGTTATGAACAATCTCGTGCAGGACCTTTGAACCTGGAAGGCTCAAAAAATTGTTTTTTTTTTCTTAAAATAGATAATATCGACTCGACAAAAATGCTTTTTTCTCGAAAACTAAAAAAGATCGTAGACCATACATGGGGGTGATTCGGATCGACGTATGTGCAAACTGTCTCATATCATTTTATTATCGGAACCGTGATTATTATTATTGGTACCTCGCCATGATATATTATGATCACCGCATTAAGAAAAACCGATTTTAAAAAAATGGTGGAACTAATAAATATTCCCATTGTGGAATTTGCAGGCCACTGGGTTCAAACGATGAAAGCTGCAATGCCCCTCTTGACCAGCATAAACGTCGGATCGCCACGTATGCCGCTGAGCAAACTGCCCCAGGACAAAGTCACGAGCATGAAGAAAGATTTGATGGCTTTGGGTCTCAAATTATATTGATGGTTTTAAATATCTCATCGAAAAACAACTGTAACAATAATAACGAAGAAAATAAATGTGGAATACGTTTTTCGATTTACCAACATGGCGATATCAAACTGTCTTCCGAGTGATTCATCGTACGCCGGTTTTTTTCGAACTTCATCGTACATATCAAGGAGACTAGAGTAACGGAGTCCAAACTCCTTATCCTAGCCTGTATGTACAAAATTCTTTCATGGGTCGCAGAGGTGTAGTGCTCAGTTCCGCCGCAGGCGTCGCTAGTGTTCTTGGGAAACGATAATATATAGCAATACAAAACTGCATAAGGTCCGAGCTCTCCGAAACTCTTTAAGGCCAAGTGTTACACCGACCGAACGGCCACGAGTGCGAAAAATATAGCTGATTTGCAGATTCCCAATGATTTCTAAAATGGTTGATTTTTGGGAAAAAAGAAACGGAACACGTTCCGCTCTGTTGAACAACGAACAATCGCTTTCTCTTCTTTTTCCCGAAATATGATCCGTATAGGAGAAAACAGTAGGATTTTTACCGACTGGACGTGTGAACCGTGTCCTTAAGGGTACGTACCACACGCTGCGACATTTCAAAGCGGTCACGTCGGTATCGCAGAACTCGTATTTTTCGGCCACGAGCTGCCGCAAACTATCGACAGATGTCGCAGCGATCGTCTGCTACCCAACTACAGCAACGCGCAGAGACCCAATGGGCGCCGGTTGCTACAAGGCCGTGTTGAAGCGTGAACATGTGTACACGTTCACTATGCGGAATCGCCACCAGTGAGAAAACTAATGCACTAGATTTTCAGGCTTGTCGATAATATTTTACGCTTCGTTGGCACAATTTTGCTATTTTTATGTAAGCAAAAATCTTTAAACCCTAATTTCTCTGTCATTTTTCCATAAAACCAGTTGAAACAATGCTCAAAATGTGTTTTTACTCTGTCGAGAGTCTAACGGTCTAGGTCCATGAATTCGGGGCACCAGTTAGTAATTTACAGCGCATCCTACGTTAACTACAATCTGTAATTGTTTTTTCAAAATTTGGAAGAATGTCGACCTCTAGGTGCTTTCTGCAACAACATCTTGTCTACACGATAAACTTCATGTCGATTGATCGTATCGTTTGGTCAAAATTGGGTTCGAAATTTCAAAGTGGTTGGGGCATCCATGGTCCTATAACAAAGTGAGTGCGGCTGCCGACGGATATGTCGGGGAAAAAAGAAAACTCTTCTATCCTGCTATACCGACAGGCTTAAACCCATGTCGTAGGATTCGGACCAATCGCGTTGCACATATTCCGTTGTTCCGGCAACGCTATTGGCCGAAAGCCACCACTTGGGGTTTCGTCGCGGAAGGTTTGTGCAATAGACTCAAATCCTCCTAAAACATTTGGAGCACTAGTATGATTTTTTACCACGAGCCGCGACTCTCGACTCTAATTTCGACACGTGCTTCGTAAGCTCTTGAGATCGACCAATCGTGCAGCCCGACGTGTATTGTGAGCTGCGCGCGCATCAAAACGGACCTCGACACTCATCTTATCTCCGTATCCCCTGACTCTTTTGCACCCGCATACAAACGTGTGACGTATAGGAAACAGCTGATTCTTCATCTAGCGAATGTAGTACGCGCACGTACTCAGGTCCCCGCGTAAATAACCGATTCCATTTCTCTCACTCGAGCTGTCAATAAAATCTCCAAGTTCGCCGTGCTTAAGAATACCAACGTGTGTTTAAACCCAAATGCGCACCCGTTCGCGCGTTTTAACTTTCGCACAGTCGGGCGATTTCGAGTAATTTACTTTTTGCGCGTATACATTGAGGTACGAAATGACGCAATATGGACCGTGCGAGTAAACCGGACATGTGAAATGTCCACGTATACGTGTATTCAGAGGCGAGACTTTTATTGGAGCGTTATCGCGGGAGGACAGTGCATGACGTGTGCAATGTACGATTGATGCGTGATAGTGACGAGCAAAAAAAAAAGGAAAAAGGTTAAAAGATAAACGAAGATATTTGGAGGTAACCGGCGAGCTGTTGCGATCGCGATTGAAACTGTGATGTTATTGAATGAGTATCGGCAGTAGATGAAACACGATGAGGCCGATATGGGGCGTAGTGTTTGCGATTGCAATGCTCGTATCGGTCGTTATTACGACCGGCGAGGTCGACGCGCCCGAGGATGAGGACGGGGAGAAGGAAACCGCGCCGTCATCGTCGTCTTCCGACGCGAAATTGTTGGACGAAGATCCAGATGAGACGGTACTCGACAATCTCAAGCATCTGTTCCAGCAGCTCAGGGAGCTCAAGGTTCTTCATGACTCGATGATGAAGCTCGTACCTGCGAACGAACTCTTGGGCAACGAGAAGACCCCCAAGGACAAGAAGGGCCATTCGCAGGCCAAGGATGCGGAGGAAACCGCCGCGGACGCCGTCGACAAAAAGGAAGCTTGGGCTCAGATGATCGCGGCCGCCAAGATCGCCGGCATTGACGTGTTCTCGACGCTACCGAACAACGATGACGTCGACAGTTGGGAGACACGTGGCGCGGACGAGGAAGCCGCCATCGTCGTGCCCGCCAAAGAAGAACCCAAGGAGCCGTTGAATCCGGTGGAGCAGGAAGGTATCGGAAGGTTCCTTTCTAGTGGCGGCTCTTCTGATACTTTTCCTTGCATTGAAATAACTCGACGGGTCAGAAAATAAGGCCTAACTTTGATCATTTATTTTGGGAGTGTGAAAAAAGAAATTGGATTTCTTTTGAGAGAGTATATTTAACACATATTGACGGAGGAAAAAAATTTTTGTTACTTTCATACAAAATGACGGCGGCAGAGCCCATCTTGAAAAACGTGTTTTTTACAAATAGCTTCACGGCAGGGCGGTTTTCTCGTAGAGTATAAGACCTGGACGAAAACCAAAAAAAAACATTGTAATCCATATATTATTAGCTATGGGACTACGTAGGGATTTTTTTAAATGAAATTTTGGAAAAATGGCGCACTGAAAGAATTAAATCGATTTTTTGCCCAAAAAATAAGCAGGAAATTGTTTATGAAAATAAAGTTTACATTCAATCAAAAAACGGCTACGAACTCCCATAGAGAAAGTAATTGTGAAGCTAATATCAAAATTTCAAGTTGTTCCATGCAAAGGTGTTCGAGTAATCCCTCTTCTGAGTTTGAAAAAAGTTTTGCCGCAGCGCCTTGGCGCAATTTGAATCAAATTCGATCATCAATCGGATCAAAATCGACAATTGAAACTTTTTACAAAGAAAATCTCGCTAAAGGATCTCCCATATTGTTTTTATGAGCCCGGCGTATTTTTGAAGCAAAAAATAACGATTTTTCCAAAACCCTAGAGTGGTGTTACCCCTTAAGGGGTTAGGTTACGGCGACCGCGAAGTTTGCATCGTTTGCTACGAACGAAAGTTTTTTTTCTTCACTTCTTTATTTTCATGATTAATGAAAATATTTTTTCGCCAATTTGTGTTGTGGATTTTTAATGAGGATTGTGAAAAACGTTGGATTTTTGTGGCCCCCATCCGCCCAAAATATGTCGGCGATCCAAATAAAAATGAACATAAATAAGATTCCTTTAATATACTAATAGACCTTTTAAATTACTTGATACTTTGATATTCCGAAAATTACGAAAATGGCAAGGTGTAGAAGAAAAATCGTTTCGTGAAAAAAAAAAACCTTCAATTATTTGTTATCAACAAATGGATAAACATATAAAAATGTTATCAGCCATGCTCTGGCCGACTTTAAAGCAAATCGAATGAATGACATTGAGTTATGACATACGTTGTTTCTCACGACATAGTTCGGCGATAAAAGTAAAAGAAAAAGGTCCGTTGTACCGCAATGGGTGATTTGAGCGATCACAAAAATCTTTATAACCTGGTCAAATTATGGAGTGTTTATGAAATCTTCACTGCGAATTAAAGTTTAGACCTTAAAAGATATAAAACTCTGCAATGAAAAAAGAATCGTTTTTTATAAGCTTAACCTGCTTACCCTTACGGGCTTGCACCTAGTTGAAATTTCATAAAGTATCGGCTTTTGGTGTTCAACGGATTGTCGAAAAGAAAAATTCCAAAAATGTTGTCGCAAAATTTCAAATCGATCAAAATTGAGCGAATTACGGGTGTTTATAGGTTAAAATAGAAAAAATTGCACCCCTGCACACGTTTTTCCACAGAAAAATTGCGAAGATTCTTTTTTTTTTTTTGGCCACGTCCTAGGTGCAACCCGTTGAGCAAGAAAAATCGATTTCTTCAACGCACCATGGCACTACTACCTTTCAAAAATGTCGTCAAACGTCGTAAAATTACATTTGGCCATTTTTATTTATTCAAGATACTACCTAACTAATACTAACTAATACTAACTAGCAACTAATACTAACTAATAACTGATACTAACTAATAACTGATACTAACTGATACCCAATACTAACTAATAACTAATACTAAGTAATAACTAATACTAAGTAATAACTAATATTAACTAATAACTAATACTAACTAACAACTAATAGTACCTAGTAACTAATACTAACTAATAACTAATACTAACTAATAACTGATACTAACTAATACCTAATACTAACTAATAACTAAAACTAAGTAATAACTAATACTGAATAATAACTAATACTATCTAATAACTAATATTAACTAGTAACTAATGCGAACTAATAACTAATACTAACTAACAACTAATACTAACTAACAACTAATCCTAACTAATAACAACTAGTAACTAATACTACCTAATAACTAATACTAACTAATAACTAATTCCAGCTAATAACTAATTCCAACTAATGACTAATACTAATTGATAACTAATAGTAACTAGTAACTAATGCTAACTTGTAACTAATACTAACTAATAACTAATACTAACTAATAACTAAAACTAATACTAACAAAAATATCTGTATTTCCCCAGCGGAAGATCTCTTCAAGAAAGCTCAGTACCTACTGAACGCGACGAGAGCGAACAAGGCTGAGGCTTACAAGCTTCTGACGGCGGCAGCGACATTGGGACACAGAGAGGCGAGATCGATGCTGGCGTGGGCCCAATTGTTGGGCACCCACACAGGACACAGCTCGTCGTTGCACTCGTCGCAGGACATTCCGGCAGCGCTTCAAACGTTTCGTGAGCTTGCCGAAACGGGATTACCATCGGCCCACATGGGATTGGGCTTTTTGTATTCAATGGGACTGGGCGGACTGAACGTTTCGCAGCCAAAGGCTCTGCTTCACTACACCGTCGCGGCGCTCGGCGGTGACACGAGAGCCGAAATGGCATTGGGCTATCTATACTGGGCAGGAATATCGACCACCGGCAATTGCGAGAGAGCACTCGACTTTTACAGACGCGTCGCCAACAAGGTAGCCGAGCAGGTCTCCCTGAGCGGCGGTCCGATCGTTCAGCGCGTTCGTCTACTCGACGAGCAGGAAAATCCCGAGTACAATTCCGGCATCCTCGACGATGATCTCATCGAGTACTATCAATTGTTGGCACAGCGTGGCGACGTTCAGGCACAAGTTGGCCTTGGCCAGTTGCATTATCAGGGCGGACGCGGGGTACCTCTCGATCATCAGAAAGCTCTCGATTACTTCCAACACGCAGCCGACGCTGGCAATCCCATCGCTATGGCCTTCCTGGGAAAGGTGAACTTTTCGCGATTCACGCAACTGCTCCACTTTGGTGAATCAGCACTGAGCCTTCTTCCTCGATTAAAGCTGCTTGGGCTTTTGCGATTTCGTCGGTTTCACTCTTCACCCGACACACTTGGCATTCCGCTCGGTCCTTCAAGCGCAAGCCATGAAAGCAAATCATGAAAAAAAGGCTACTTTCATGATTTTTTTTTTTTATAGGTTTATATTATAGATATTTATATAGAAGTTGTTACACTTGCACTTTCGAAATACATAAAAAAAATGTTTTTTATGTATTTATGTAACCCAAACAATTTCAACCACATAATGTTTACAACTATAGCTATAGCGCATATGAAGGATTCTTTTAAATTTTGATATTTACTATTTTGTTTGCCACAAACGGTGAAAAAACACGTTTTTTTTTTCGAAAAATGTCCGCCATTTTGTTATTTTTGCATACCTACAAAATCGTATGATGTGCGATATAGCCAGTAACCTACTGAATCTAAAACCGCTTGATTTTTTTATTTCGGATGATCCATCTCCGAGATTTCATCAACAACGCAGATCTAACATTTTTTTAACTACCATTTTCGTCTATAGATAGTGACTTAAGGAAGCTTTCCAGTGTGACAGCCCGAAAAATCGCTGTTTTTCGCGATTTTTCTTTAAAGAAAAAATAATCTAATCGGTCTGGTTTTTTTTTGTATATTAATTGGGTATTGAAGAATACAAAACAATTTTTTAAAGATCGATTTATTTATTAATTAATATCTATAAAAATGATGAAACAATTGTTGCAGAAAATGCACTTGGATGTGGTGTCCACGTTGGGGGTCACAATTTTGATCTGAAACAAAAAACACAAAAAGATTATTGATCGGTATATAATTGGCTTTCGTGCTATGGAGGCTTTTTTTTTTTTCTTTTGCAAAAATGGCGCCGGTTTGAACAAAAAGTATCGATTTTAGCATTTTTTTTGGCAGTTTTTTTTACAAAAAAATAGGAAGATGTCAAAAAAAAAAAAGCTTCCATAGCACGATAAACAATGACGTTAAGAATATTGTGTAAAAAATTCAACTCGATAGTTTTAAAACTCTGCCCTCCAAGTTGGACACCGTTTTGAAAAATGCTGTTTCGAGAAAAACGCGTTCAAAGTTTCGCTGTAGCTGTAGCGCTCCGTTGCCTTCTTCCAAGAAATGCTGTACAGTAACCGAAATAATCTGAATTTCGGCATGAAAATTTCAGGGAATATTCGGAAGAGTATACTATTCGATAAAGCAAAAAAAAAATCGATTTTTTGAAAATTTCACACTGGAAAGCTCCCTTAAATAAATGAACAATATTTTTTTATGTATTTCGTAAAATGTTTATGTAAATCATGTGCGAATTTAACAATTTTTTTTCGTATGCATAAGTGATTCACTCATAAAATTAATCACACATCTATTTAGTATGAATATCAAACTGTTAGAATTTTTTTCTTCGATGTACAAAATCGCCGACCACTCGAAACTTCTCAAAACAGCTTTTTTCCAATTGGCGTGACAAATAACTTCAACGATTTTCACTCCATTTACTTCAAATATAAAAGTTACGTTCCTAATTGCATTTCGCATAGAAGTACGTACGGAATTTCTGATCAATCGAAAACATTTCATTTTATGAGCAGTTATAACGAAATTTTTCACCGAAAATTCATTTCTTAAGTTCGAATGCCTACAACTTTTGAATAAAACAATATTTTTTAATTTCCGTGCGTACTTCTCTAGGTATTCTAATGTAGAGTGTGAATTTTTGTTTTCTGTTCTAGGTCAACAATTGTGGATGCTAAATGTCACGCCGCGGAGTGCCTAAAAAAGATAAAAGAAAATTTTAGTAGTCGGCCATTTTGTACACCGAGCAAAAAAATATATTTCTTCTAACAGCTGGAAATTCATACTAAATAGGTGTATCTAATTTTGTGAGTGAATCGCTTTTTCATACGAAAGAAGAATTGTTAAATTCGCACATGATTTTATACCCGCTACTGCGGCCTAGGGCCTTAAGTGTACCAGCTTTTATATCAATGTCCATAATATAAACCTGTCGAAAATATTCATGAAACAGCCTTTTGTAGCGTCTAAAGTGAGATTTCTTCAACCAGCGAGGACTTCATTAACGTCGTAATAATGTGTCGTGTTAAACTTTGCAGATCTATTTGGAAGGTAGCGACATTGTTCAGCAGGACAACGAGACGGCCTACAAGTATTTCATGAAGGCGGCGAGACTGGGCAATCCCGTGGGTCAGAGCGGCCTCGGGCTGATGTACCTCTACGGTCGTGGTGTTGAGCGCGACACAGCAAAGGCTCTGCGATATTTCAGCCAGGCTGCTGAACAAGGCTGGGTCGACGGTCAGCTACAACTGGGAAATATGTACATAAGTATGTGAATCGTTCTCACCACGCTTCTGATTCCACATTATTCCTGTAACCCAAAACAGAAGCAAGCAAAGGGATTGAGAGTTTCGAACTGCTTTTCTCCAATTGTATCAAGCGCCAGCATCGCAACTACGCCAGTCGCAATTACTCACACAAGCGTCAATTAAAACCTCGGTTTTTTTTTCACGAAAAAGGTGGAACGGGCGTACGTCGTGACTACAAAGCCGCCAACAAGTACTTCAATCTTGCGAGTCAGTCGGGCCACGTGCTGGCTTTTTACAATTTGGCGCAGATGCACGCGACCGGTACGGGAATGATGAGAAGCTGTCCAACGGCGGTCGAATTGTTGAAGAACGTTGCCGAACGCGGTCGATGGAGCGATCAACTGATGACCGCGCATACGGACTATCGAGAGGGTCGCGTCGATCAAGCCTTCGTAACGTACGCGCTGCTCGCGGAAATCGGCTATGAAGTTGCCCAAAGCAACGCGGCGTTTATCCTTGATCGGGGCGAAACTACTGTTCTGCCACAAGAGCAGGGTCTAGTCAAGGCGTTGACCCTTTGGGCTCACGCAGCCGCCCAGGGCTACTCGGCAGCGCAGGTGAGCCTTCGGCCGCTGACGTTTCATCATACGTATTCGCCCCTTTTTCGTTTCCACTACATTGCTCACTTCCGGATCTCAAGGTCTCGAGGAAGTTACCGTCGAGGGCATGAAAAATGCATGCACTTCGGAATTGAAAGAAAATCAATACTTTTGGATATGGGGAAAGTACTACGAAGGTATCGAGGGAATTAGAAAGCGAGGAAACAATAGACATGAAAAAAGAGGGGAGAGAAATAAAATCGAGAATTTGATAGACGAGGGATTAAAAAACTTGAAACACGGTGGCGGATAAGGTGTTGAAATATGGGGAGGGATGGAAAAGGGGCAAGTGGAATGGTACGCGCAGGATGCGTAAAAGAGGGAGAGAAACAATGGAGCACTTGATTACGTGTGAAAAAGGAAGAGGGGATCTGTCACGAATGGATAATCCTGCAACCGTCGATAGATCAGATCATGTCCTACTCTTGAATTTCAGTTCCGTAAAAGTCCCACGGTTTTCGACATCTTGGGCTTTATGTAAAAAAAGAACATTTCTTTTAGGTTTTTCGCGTGTTATTTCTACAGACGATATGACTCGACAATAACTAAGCAACTTTTCAAATTTCCACGATATGTGCTAGACCTTCAATTTTGACCGTACCGAAGTCCCGAGCTCTTACTCGTGCGTCCGTTACAGGTGAAGCTCGGCGACGCGCATTACTACGGTCGCGGTACCAGCGTGGATTACAAAGCCGCCGCTAGACAGTACCGTCTCGCCTCGGATCAGCAGCACAACGCTCAGGCGATGTTCAACCTCGGCTACATGCACGAGCAGGGTCTCGGTCTCGCAAAAGATCGTCATCTCGCGAAACGTTGCTACGATCTCGCGGCCGAGGCGAGCACCGACGCCAAGATTCCGGTCGCCTTGGCCCTCTTCAAACTCTCGCTACTCTCCGGTGTCAGCTACGTCCACGAGTTCAGTTTTATCGAGCACCTCGGCAAGTGGGATCCCAACATCGTGCAGAATTGGGACTTTTACGCCATCGGCATTCTCACGGGTCTGCTGAGCCTCATCGTATACTTTCGGAGACCCCAGCCACCACCGCCGCGCCCGGCTTTCAACGTACCGCCCGTCAATTGATGGCGACCAGAGCGAAAAAACACGACGGGACTTTGCGTCCGAAAGTTGCCTCCAGAGGGCACGGCGGAGGAGCTCGTTCACGCTAAATCGGCAGAGATACACGGTGAAGAATAGTATTAACGATGGCGATTCTTTACCTATTTGCCCCTTTCCGTTTTCTTGTCCGTTTTC
Source organism: Ophion costatus (assembly GCA_951751655.1). NCBI lineage: Eukaryota > Metazoa > Arthropoda > Insecta > Hymenoptera > Ichneumonidae > Ophion > Ophion costatus. The sequence continues at coordinate 2,337,133 of OX632356.1, forward strand.
TTCTTCCTTCCCAACGTCCGCAGATCCTCAAACTCTGGGCAACAATTTCTATCAATGTCATGGCCTCTCGCATATTCGCGAAGTTTAATTTCACACATCTACAACGGAAGATATAAAAATGGTGGTGTTTGAATTTGTGACCCAAACAAACGGCCCCCTGCCAACTTTCTCAACCTCTCCCAATCGCTACCTCCTCACAGTGAAGCCGTTCTTTTCTTTTATTACCATTTTTACGAGCCGCGAAATGTCTTTCGCGCGTCAAGAGCCAGCAATGAGGCACCACGTGTCCGGCGAGTTACCTGTCAGTAACTAAAACAAAAACAGAGTGGATTGATATTGCGATCGAGACGAGGGTCCGTTCAACGGAGTGTTGACCAAATGTGCGCGAAGCTGACTAATCCGTGCGATGCGAATAAGCGGCACGATGACCTTTGGGTGGACGCGTTCACGACGGGACGAAGCATCCGGTCGAATGCGGTGCACCGCGTCCTCGTGTGTGTAATATGTTGAATAAAGTTGGAGTACCTCTAATATTATTATTGTCCAGGAGTATCGTCGAATCCGAATGGCGTCCGCATGTAAACGGTAGCCATGGCGACGAGTCCGTTTATCGAGCGTGACGCGCCTGCTTCGCCCGAAACACCCGGCGGACAGTCGATTGTTTGTAATTTTGCATGCGAATTTTTATTTTTCGTACTCTTCGCCGATCCGCGCGAGATGGTCGACTCCGCGAGTTTGAGTGACCCTTGAGGCGGAAAGAGCTTCGTTATGCCGAAGAAAAAGAAGAAAGGAGCGGAGAAGGAGAAAAAGGTGAGAAAGAAGGCGTGTCTGAACGAGCGAGAAACCGTCTCTTACGAGCAACAAATTCTCGACAATAACAAACAATTGGCACGGTGAGTTTGACATGTGCGCTGTGAAGAAATGTCCTACGACGGAGTAACAAACGACGCCGTTTCAGATTACGTTCGGTCAACGAGCACCTCGAGGCCGATGTGGACGCGTTGAAGGCAAAACTGACGCAGCTCGAGAACGATCGTTCCGACGTGGTGGCACACTTGAAGCGCGTGTTGCAAGAGAAGAGCGAGGAGGCCCGCGAGCTCAACGATCGATTGTTGGCGATGGAGGAGCTACGCAGGGACGAACAAATCGCCCGCAAGAAGAAGGAGGATGCCATGCAGTTGGAGTATCAAACTATGGAAACTAATCTGAGCGCTGAAGTCAAGCTTGCCGGTGAGTTACGCGGAGAAATCCTCATTGAGGAAGTACAATCACTTTTACGGGATCAAAAAAGAGTCTAAATTTATTTTACCCACAGCTGCTCGGACTGCTGTTTACTGTTAATACTTACTGTTAATACTTACTTACTGTTAACTGTTAATGTGCTATTTCGTCGTTCTGCGACCATTTTCAACCGGAAATTTAAACTTTCTTGTAATGTAGTGCTTTAACTACACGGTGAAGATTGATTTTCTTATTTTTTACAATATCCAGAATATCTAATCTATAGAATTTCAGTTTTCCAACGGGTTTAGTTGGATACGTGAGCAGAAAAACCACGATCATCGCACTTCCGGTTGAACGTCTCCATAAGTCGACGTGCTTCGGTAACTCAAAGTGCTCGACTTTGAAGTTTTATTGCGAAAAAACCAAACGGTCAAAATAGCTCAAATTCTGACAATGGGCGCATAAAGTATTCGTCAAAATAATATAAAAATTTCAAATCCGAAAGTTGGATTCGTAGTAATGTTCGTACCTCCTCAAAGTTGCTGATTATCGAAGTGACGGAAGACTTTTTAACCAGGTGCGGAATGTTTTAGCGGGAAAGTTGAACGCCCTGGAGGACTGGAGGCTGGCTCGTATCGACTTGATGAGGAAATTTGAGATTCAGGAGGAACAAATGGCCGAGCAAGAGGAAAGGCACAATAAGACTCTCTACCAGGCGGAGAAATCTCTGGTGATCGGGAAAGCCAAGTAGGCGTCGAAGCTGCAATTCGCAGGATGAACGAAACGTCATAATTGTAATTGATCGCCAATCTCTTTAGGATGCAGAAAGAGATGGAAGAACGTTTGAACGAGCTGGCCCGAAGTTTTCGCGAGGCAACGAACATTCGCATTGCCGACGCGACGCATCGGGCGGTCCGGGAAAATGTAGTCCTGAATCTCGAATTGGACGCGATGTACCGGATGTTTCGCGAATTTGATCTCCGTTTGAAGGAGCACAAGGAAAAAGAGCGAGATCTCCGCATACACGCGGCGCTCTTTCGGACCGAGGCAGAAATAGCGCTGAAAAAATTGCTCGAGCATAATCGTCTGTCGGATCGCCTCGCTCGGGATCATCGCGAAATGAGTCTGATGCATGGGAAAATCTGTCGCGAAGAAGCGCACAGAGCGACCAAGGAGCAGATCGTTCAGAACTGCAGAGACGCTTCCACCGAGGCTCAGCGTGGAGCACGCATGATGCAGCAAAATATACAAACTATCGACAACGACACGGAGTCGGTAATCGAGGAATGGCGAGCGAACTGTCGGAAAGCCCAGAGCCTCGCGAATGTTTTGGACATGGCGAAGCGGTACGTCGTGGACATTGCTCAAGTAAGCTTTTCGTCACTTGAGGGGTCATGTAGTGGCATAAAAAAGTCGATTCTTTTCATGTAAAATGTTAGTTAAACATCTCAAGGATACGGTGGTAAAGTTTTAAACCGAAATTCGTAGCCGTTCCGAAGTTATTGATTGTGAGCGCGACTCACCTCACCGCTTAGTCTCAAAGGGTGTCCCAAAATGACCTGACATTTTAAATTGCGCGCCATTTTTTGGGGGCTGAATATAGAATAGTAATCTTCGACAACTGGCAAGGAGACTAGAGTAAAGGAGTCCAAACTCCCTATCCTAGCCTGTATGTACGAAGGTCTTTCAAGCGGTCGCAGAAGTGTAGTGCTTAGTTCCGCCGGAGGCGTCGCTAGTGTTCTTGGAAAACAATAATATACAGTAATACAAAACTGCACAAGGTCCGAGCTCCGCCTCAACGACCAATCACAAAACTGGGGTGATCGTGCTTCTCTCTCGTACTCGCTTGGAACAGTCATGGTGCGTTCTCTCTCGCACACTCGAACGATAATACACCCAAGTGGGGATCCCTCTCATTATAATATATAATAATATTGTTTACATATATATAATAAATAAAATATAAATAATATTAATTAAGCACATACTAATGAAACAACGCGTGTTTTATTCACATGGGCTTATTATATAATGAGCACATCAGATATAATAATTATATAATAAGTACAACACGAGTAATTTAACAGTAAATTTTGAAATACTCCCTGCTCCTTCTTTGCCGCTGCCGTCGCAAATAAATAATTAAATTCGGTGAAAAAGAATTCGCTCGCAAAGGTTTTATATAGCTAGATATATATTTTTATTTGCTGCATTGTTACCGCATAGTTATTGCAGACGAAGTTTCATGGTCGTGTTATCTCGCGCCACGGCGATGTCAATTGGCCACCAAGATCGTGCGATTCGACGCCGTTGGACTTCTTTCTTCGGGCTTTTCTGAAAGGAAAAGTGTATACCAATGATCCACGGACCATTCCGGAGCTCAAGGAAGCAATCGGACGCACCATTAATGAAATTAGTCCGCAGTTGTGCCAAAATGTTATTGAAAATTGGGTCGAAAGAGTGAACGTTTGCAAACAGGGACGACCATTTATCGGATATTGTCTTCCACACATAACCTCCGTGTTTGTACTTTATATCAAAATAAACATATTCGTACTTTTCAAATAAATAATACGTTTTATTAATGAATAAAAATGTCAGGTCATTTCGAGACACCCTGTACAAGGGTGCCCTTAGGGTACATTGCTTGGAATTCTTGTACCGTTACTTTGGGTGGAGCAGATGTTTCGAAACCCGTTTTTGCTTTTACTTACAGTAATTCTATGGCTGTGCCCTGTGTATAAGTGTTTATTACAGAGCGTTAGGGCCAGCGTTCGAATCAGTTTAGCTTCGATACTCGGTGCGTACACGTCGGTTTTGAGAGCTGAAAATGGGTCCCTGCCCAAAAGGAAGTTCAGGTGATCCATCTCCAGCAGGGAAGAAACGTAGAAAATATTTCCAAGGAAATCAATTTGCATCAATAGACAGAAGCTGAAGAAGCGCAAGTGCTAGTGTTTCGAGAGTGACTCGACTGGAGCAGCGCAGCTCATTGTCGACTCAAGAAGCTCGTACAGCCCGAAAAGAGCAATATTACCTTGAACTACCTTGAACCACTTATTTACAAAAATCACTTTTTCAAAGTACTTTTTAAAAACGTAAGAAGAAGAAGGTACAATCATTACTATGAATCCAAATTTCGGATTTGAAATTTGTATGATTCTGACGAATACTTTATACGCCTAATGCCAAAATTTGAGCTATTGTGACCGTTTAGTTTTTTCGCAATAAAACTGCAAAGTCGAGCACTTTGCACCCAGCTTTGTTTTGAAATGAATCCGAATAGAAGCCGTCACAAAAGCCTATTTTTAATAGCTTACCGGCTGATTTTGTTGTCTTAGTCCGGTTTTATGGTCGATATGTTAATATTATTATTACGAAGATTACTCCTGAGTCGTTGACAATAAAATTTTTCCATTTTTATTTCTTAACGTGCAATAAATGCATCATTTACCACAACATTTGGCCCACTATAATCAATAATACGAATAATCAACATAAGTAAACATAAGTCCGAGCAGCTGTGGGTGAAATAAATTTAGACTCTTTTTTGACCCCGTGGAAGTGATCGTACCTCCTTAATGTGCGGCGAATTTTTCACCTGTGTACAATACAACTCCGATTTTTTCAGTGCTCGGACGAAGTTCCCATCAAAGGCGTATGCACCCCATGCCACAGCTGGTTCGAGAAGAAGCTTCAGATTCTCATGGACATTTTGGAAAAGCGTCAAAGTTTCATCTCCTCGGGGGTCGATGATTTCACGGAGATCGAGGCCGAGTGCTCGTCCGAAAAACATTCTCCGGCATCATCGGCGGACGATTCGCCGGCTGGAGCAGCTGACAGCGAGGAGAAAATCTCGTCGAGACAAAAAATTCAAGATGCGGCGACCGATCGTGACGTTTCGAAGTGCCTGACAATGGATTCAACTTCAGACGTCACGTCACCGCGAGAAACGGAAACGCCCAGGTCATCGGTCCCCGGGACGGCTAATTCAGATGTTTCTGAAATCAAACGCTCCTAAAGGCCTTTACACGTGCGTCCATATCAACGATCTGAACGAGGTGTTCAGTTACTTCGAAAACAGCCGAATGTCTATGGATGAAAAAAACGGAAAATTAACGTCATTTCTTTAAACAGACGTTCGCTTTTGTTTATTTAGTTTCTTCGTTTCCTTTTTTAATCGTACAACCGGAAATGGTCGACAGCGCGGAAGAAGAGCGTGGAAATGTTTCACTTCCGCCGCGATTGCAAACACGCAGCGGAAAAAATGCAGCTCAGATCATTAATATGCAAACGGCGTATTACGATATACTTATCAAGGACGGAGAACGTAATATCGAAAGGTGACTTGTACTCGCAAGATTTTCTTTCACTACCAAATTTCTTAACACTATAAAAATGAATAAAAAATTCTCAACGTTATAAAAATTAATTTAAAAAATTCTTAACACTATAAAAATTAATAAAAAGATTCTCAACGCTATAAAAGTTAATGAAACTTTTCATTAACTTTTCAACACTATAATAAGTTATAGTATTCTTAATACTATAAAAGTTAATAAAAAATTCTTAACACTATAAAAATTAATTTAAAAATTCTTAACACTGGAAAAATTAATAAAAAATTCTTAAGACTATAAAAGTTAATAAAAAAATTTCTAAGCACTATAAAAATTAATAAAAAGATTCTCAACACTATGAAAGTTAATAAAAAATTCTCAATAGTATAAAAATTAATAAAAAATTCTCAACGCTATAAAAATTAATAAAAAAATTCTTAACACTATAAAATTTAATTTAAAAATCCCCAACACTATAAAAATTAATAAAAAAAATTCTTAACACTATAAAAAATAATAAAAAAATTTTAACACTATAAAGATTAATTTAAAAATTAATAAAAAATTCTTACCACTATAAAAATTAATCAAAAAAATTCTTAACAGTATAGAAATTAATTTTAAAAATTCTTAACGCTATGAAAATTATTTAAAAAATTCTTAACCCTATAAAAATTAATCAAAAAAATTCTTAGCACTATAAAAATTAATTTAAAAAATTCTTAACACTATAAAAATTAATAAAAAAATTCTAAACGCTATAAAAATAAATAAAAAAATTCTTAACACTATAAAAATTGATAAAAAAAATTCTTAACCCTACAAAAACAGTAGTCGTTGAATTTATGAATGACGAACCAGAAAATTTGTAGGACTAGAGTGCGAAATAAAAATCGACGGTTTGTTCCTGTTTTTCGGAAGAAGCAATTTCGTTGTAGCAATTTCGTTCGCCCGATAATGTTACCAAAACCATCAAATGAGGAAAACGAATGTTCCGTTGGTTTTACGTGTGAGATTACCATACACCGCACAGACTCGAGAACCGCAACAACGAACTCGTCGGCGAGCAGGAAAATGCAGAAATAGCGACGAACAGTCTCGATGTGGAGAGCGGGGACGAGATAGCACGCTTGAAAAAGTTGATATTCCTCGAATCGGATAAGATCGATGAAATTCAGCGGAAAATCGACAATCTCGAAAAGCTCCGGGACGAGGAGAGGCAAGCTCACGAGAAAAACGTCGATTCGTCCAACGAGAAATACGAAAATACGCGAATCGCCCTTACCCTGTCGATTAAAGCTCTGAGTAATTATAATTGAAAAGCTTCTGCGTCTCTCGATGGTCGTCTGTAACGAGAGGTTACCGTCCAGAGGCATGAAAAATTCATGAACTTCGCTATTTCTTTTTCAATATAAAATGCATACTTTTGGAAATAGGTTTCAACGCGTTTTATTCTTCTATCAATGGAGAGTAAATTCCAAATTTATTTGTTAAAAAAAATCCAAAATGGCAGCTTCAGTTCCCGTCGAATAAGACTACATTTTGGGGGACCGTATCTTTTTTTGTTTTCGGAAAAACGCCTGAATAACAAAATGGCAGCCGTTTGAAAAAAAAACCAATTTTTTGTCCGGTTTTCTGCTTCAACGTACGAGAAAATTATTTCTGAATGGAGCCTTGACAAAAATCGCTTCCCGGAGGTCCCGCAAATTGAATTTTCTTTCAACTGCACAGAGATTTATGTGAATCGGTTCATCCGTTGAAACTGTAGAGCGCCCCGTGCGCTGACAAATGACGTTTCCAAAAATAAGGCATTTAAAGATTAACGTTATAAAGAATCGCATCTAACGTTTGATTTCGACAACCCAAACAAACAAATCCACGTGTTCTAAATAATACAAGGATGACGTTTATGTTTTTAAAAAATCGAATTTTTCATTCTTATAAACGGTAACCTGTCGTTAAAGTTGCGTTCTTTCAAATTCGGCGATGAAAATCATAAATGGCGAATCGTCCGTTGACAGACGCGAAGATCAATACTCTGGAGGATTACAAGTACACCCGTAGTGCTCTTCTCGAAAAATTAAGAATGCGCGATGACACGATGCAGAGGAACGAGGAGGACACTGCCCAAAAACGAGACGCGGTCGATAGAAAATTCAAAATTGACAGAGAAAAGTACGCGGAGTCTGTTTATGTTTGTTTGGTCCGAGTGGAGTTTCCGAAACTGCATTTCATTTTCTAAATATTAAAGATAATTAAACATAATTCTAAATATTAAAGATAATTTAAGATAATTCTAAATATTAAAGATAATTAAAGATAATTCTAAATATTAAAGATAATTAAAGATAATTCTAAATATTAAAGATAATTAAAGATAATTCCAAATATTGAAGATAATTAAAGATAATTCTAAATATTAAAGATAATTAAAGATAATTCCCAATATTAAAGATAATAAAAGATAATTCTCAATATTAAAGATAATAAAAGATAATTCTAAATATTGAAGATGATAAAGATAATTCTAAATATTCAAGATAATTCTGAGTATTGAAGATAATTAAAGATAATTCAAAATATTGACGATAATTAAAGATAATTCTAAATATTAAAGATCATTAAAGATAATTCCAAATATTGAAGATAATTAAGGATCATTCTAAATATTAAAGATAATTAAAGATAATTCTACATATTGAAGATAATTAAAGATAATTCTAAATATTGAAGATAATTAAAGATAATTCTAAATATTAAAGATAATTAAATATAATTCTAAATATTAAAGATAATAAAAGATAATTCTCAATATTAAAGATAATAAAAGATAATTCTAAATATTGAAGATGATAAAGATAATTCTAAATATTGAAGATAATTAAAGATAATTCTACATATTGAAGATAATTAAAGATAATTCTGAGTATTGAAGATAATTAAAGATAATTCTAAATATTGAAGATAATTAAAGATAATTCTAAATATTGAAGATAATGAAGAATAATTCTAAATATTGACAATAATTAAATATAATTCTGAATATTGAAGATAATTAAAGATAATTCTAAATGTTGAAGATAAAAATAATTCTAAACATTGAACATAATTAAAGATAATTCGAAATACTGAAGATAATGAATAAATTCTAAATATTCGAGATAAATTAAATATTACCAAGGTATAATGACGTAGATTTCATTACCAATAGAGACAAAACGAAGCCTACACCAGTAAGACTCATTTCTACTCCCAGTAATAACCGCCTCACCGGCACGCGTTTTCGCCAGTTTTCCTGTGCCCTGCATGCAAACGCGATACAATAGTACATAAGAGTGACTGTGGTCAACGCTGCAGAGGTCCTATCAGGAACTGAAGACAGTGATAGTGAAGTGAAGTAAATGCATTGGTTTGTTCAGACTCAAGAACGAAATGTTCGCTCGACTTCTTGATCTGGCTGGAAGGTTGCAGCTAGAAAATTCGGACGCCTTGGCGTTGCCCATTCACAGACTGATGCGCGAGAATATTTTCATACGCGCCGAATTTTCGCAATTTGTGGATGAGTCATTGAGGCAAAAGGAAGAGTGCGCTAGAATGCGGTAAGCTGGAATATCAGTAACGAGTAATGCAGTGTGCAAAAAGTTCTAAGGAGGGCTAAGGACTAAGAAATCATAAGGATATACTATATACGTTTGGATAAAATTGAACTATCGTAAATACAGATTCTCGGGAAACTATTTATGCCAGCCGAGGTAACTGCTATTAACAGTAGAAATACCAAGTGTAGAAGTATGAAACAGGAATTTTTTTGTAAAATTTTTTGTAAAAACCCATTTTTCCACTTTCCGCAACTTTCCCAGGGCTTTCAAACGAATGGAGACGGCTTTCTGCGTCGAATTCAATTGATCCGCGAGTTCTGGTTGAGTTTGGGTATCATCATCATCCAATAAGGCTTGCAATTCGTCTGCGAACTTTTTCGGTGGTTTCCCACGCTCTTCGTTTCTCACGTCAATATCACCACTGTTGAATTTTTTGAACCACTCGAAACACTGTGTTTTGTCAAGAGCATGTTCACCGCTTCGACAAGCATTCGATGCGATTTTGCAGCAGTTTTCTTCAAATGATAACAGAAAACCAATGCTGTCCGCAAATCGTAGTTCGCAGCAGGGAGACTAGCGTAAAGGAGTGGACACTCTATAGGAGATAAGCAGCGATAGACGGCCCCAAAATCCCGACTTATAAGTGACCGCAAGAGGCGGTGCGATCGCAATTCTCCGATGTATAGTAATACTTGTAGCTAAAGGTTCTAGGCATGCGCATGTAGCCGACGGAAAGCTAAGCAAGAGAGTATATCTATATATAAGGGAAAGCCGATTGCAACGCCACCTACAAACTCTTATTTTCCGTGATTTTGGAGCCAAATCGCTAGCACACAGTGTCCACTCCTCTACTCTAGTCTCCTTGATTGGACATGTTGAAGGTTATAGAAAAATATACCAGTGTAGGGAACAAGGAGACCAGAGAGAAGGAATCGACACTCCCTACTCAAAGAGTTCTTTCAATCGGTCGCTGAGGTGTAGTGCTCAGTTCCGCCGCAGGCGTCGCTACTGGTCTTGGGAAACGATACCATAACACAAAACTGCATGAGGTGAAACTGACCGTGTTATGGCGGCAAAATTGTTTGCGCCTGTCAAACACAAATATATCTGTCGTGTACACCAGTACAGCAGCTAGATAAAACCTTCGCGAGCGAATTTAATTATTTATTTGCGACGGCAACGGCGAAGAAGGAGCAGGACGTATATAAAAATGTACTGCTAAATTACTCGTGTTGTACTTATTATATAATTATTATATCTGATGTGCTCATTATATAATAAGCCCATGTGAATAAAACAACACGCGCTGTTTCATTAATATGTGCTTTATTAATATTATTTATATTTTATTTATTATATATATGCTAACAATATTATTATATATTATAATGGGAGGAATCCCCACTTGGGTGTATTATCGTTCGAGTGTGCGAGAGAGAACGCACCATGACCGTTCCAAGTGAGTACGAGAGAGAAGCACGATCACCCCAGTTTTGTGATTGGTCGTTGAGGCGGAGCTCGGACCTTGTGCTGTTTTGTATTACTATACATTATTGTTTCCCAAGAACACTAGCGACGCCTCCGGCGGAACTAAGCACTACACTTCTGCGACCGCGTGAAAGAACTTCGTACATACAGGCTAGGATAGGGAGTTTGGACTCCTTTACTCTAGTCCCTCTTGGTAGGGAACTTGGGTTGTTGTGTGTTGAAAATCTTCGTCAGCTGTTAGAGGGAGATGATGGCGCTGCAGAAGCGGTCTCACGGTCCCTAAACTGATGGCTAACGCGATCTATAGGGAAATTCCGGTTTTATACTTCTACACCTGGTGTCCGCCTACAATGTTGGTGAAACTCAAACATGTGATTGAGCATTGGAAACTATTGGACACGCATTTTTTAACTATACAACTTTTGTAGGAAACTTTTTTCCTAAGACTGCAAGGTTAAAAAATATTTCTACTGCTAATAGTCGTCGCCTCGCTCGATACGTCCATCTTACTAATTGTATATCTTTTGCTACCTCCATAATAAACTTTATTCCGTCTAGAACCATGGAAGTCGCTTATCGCCATTCGATTCGAAGCGATACTCGTAAAAAACGCAAAAATCTTATAAACGAAATGATCCAACGATATTTGCTGAAAATTCTCAAGAAAATGCACTCGCGGATGAAGCAACGTTTGGCCTTTCTTCCGGAGCCTTCGTCGTTCCTTCAAGAGTCGTACGATCGTTTGTACGACGCGACCAAGGCGGAATCCGCGGCGTGTGAAACACGCAGAGCAAAGTTGGAGGTTATCTTCCACAGGAAAAAAATTAGGCTCGAGCGTGCCAAGTATTTAAAAAGTCAGACGGACCTGCGTACAAAGATTTACGAGGAGATCCTCTATGATGTCAAATATGCAGTTGCCTGCGCCCTTAAGGTAGTGCCAACTGCAGAAACATGTAAAGCCATTGATTTTTCGTCGTGTAGGAAAAAAATACTTTCGGAGCTCGAATATTGTGTTAAAAAAACATTTGATCACATGGACTTCGGCGAAGTCGCATTTGATGAAGAACCAAAGCGTTTTTACATTGTGGGAACTTTTGATATTAGTGGCCGAATACGGGACCCGAAATTCCCCAAATGAACGCGACCGAACTGATTTCTCGCTTGCTTTATCTATTCGCGAACGGACAATCCCAAATTGAACGATCTCTCGCAGCCCTTTCGTAAGTCTCAGTAAATTTATATACGCCCACGTTTAAGGTATTCCTTTCGCGCACCCCGACCTTTAACAATTAAATTATTTTTGTCTATAAGCAAGCATAAAAAACATTCCAGTTGTTGTATCCCCGGCTCGAGAACCCGAGATAGGTATTTTTGAGATCGTTGCGAAATTAAGGGTTGGAACTCAAGTTCGTTGAATAGGAATATAAGTTTATTTACTGGGCTGGTCTCATAATTGAATTTTCAGTGTGTCGGTCGTACCTTAGGACGTACCTTAGTTCCAATCGCTTCACACTAGTCATACCACTGATCATACTTGAGACCTGTACAATTTATATTTTTAACATACGCAAAAAAAAATCATTTTTAACAACTAAAATTTTACATTTGTAAACTGTTTAATGAATGTTCACATTAATTAGAAAAATGAAAAAATAGCTATACCAACGATTCGCGTAGTATTTCTAGGTTTGATATTTGGCAACATTGGTTCCATCTCCGTCTCCTTTTACTCATTCAGGCGAGTTTAACCTCCGTGCGTTTCAACGTCGATCTGTCGAAACAATGTCAGGTGCGGGAAATGTAAAGCATTGTATTCGGGCCACGACTGGTAAAAAAGCGTGGAAAATTTGTGCGGGCGAAATATGTCGGTTAAAAATGAAACACGTGTGGAAATTCGAATGAGTGAGATGAGGTTACGACTACAGTCAGCTGTTGCCTTGCTGTCGCGTCTCTTTATCGTAGCAAGTGGTAATAAATCCAATACCGGAAGTTCAAATTAAACTTGATATTACATGAAAATGAGGTCAATGAGCGTATTTTTTTCTGAGAGCATTTCATTACTACAAGTGTTAAGTATGTAAATCTGATTATTTTTAAGAATCTGACGGATTCTCACTATTGTATATACTTTTGTAGCGACCGGAAATTGGATTTGAATTTGCGGATACAACACAGTATATACTGGTAAAATTTAAAGGCAAGTTACCGAACTTTTAAATTACGACTCTAAAAATCGTATCATTCATACGGCGCTTTGTGGAGATGACACGTAGAATTGTGTTGAAGAGCATTAATACTAAGTTTCAAGTAAATCTCAACAGATAGGAGCAGTAATACAAAGGTTCGAGTAAATTTGACTCGACTTTTTTTATTTTCCGTACAAACTTTGCCACCCCCTTTCGTTTAGCGGCTGAATTTCGAAAAACACGAAAATACGTGTTTTGTTAATTGTGTTGAAGAGCTTCGATACTAAGTGTCAAGTAAATCTTCCGACCAGATTTTTTTACTTGTCATACAATCTTTGCCACCCTCTTTCTCCCCTTTGGGGTTGAATTCCTAAAAACGCTGAAATGCGTGTTCCATTAATTGTATCAAGAAGCACGAATACCAAGTTTCAAGTAAATCCGACCAGTTTTTTTTATTTTCATACAAAGTTTGTCCCCTTAAAAGTTGAATTTCAAAAAATCTCGGTAATTCCTTACATAAGTAACTTTTCCGAAAAAAATGAGCCTAAAATGATTTTTTCGGGTTTTTGAAAAATTGAAAATCGTTTTTTTCGATTTTTCGCTCATAAAAATTTGTTGATGAAAAATTTCAGCTCCCCTCGACTGAATATAATCATTTATAAACCAATAAATGATATTTTATCGGAGAAATCGGATATTTTTCGAAAAAGTCACTCATCTAAAGAATTACCAAAATGCCTTCTTAGTGGCCGCTACGTCACAAAACCTACCGTTCAAATTTCATGTAATTAGCTTCAGCGGTTTTGGCTCCGCGTTGATAAATCAGTCAGGACATGTGCTCTTATATGTACAGATAAAACTTCGAGAAACGTGACTAGCAGAAGGATTATCGTAATCACGACTTTTCAGATAAAATCTAAAAACGTCTGAAAACGTCTAAATCTACTAAATTAGCGCGACATTTTTTATCGCAGTTTATCATTGGGAATGATAATTAATCGTGACTCATTTTTATCAAGCATCACTGTAATTTAACGAATGATTCGAAAGAGCCCTTATATCCCCACAAAATACGGTCCTCCGCGAAAGGAGTACCTCGAAGATGCGGCTGGACTTTTCTTTTCTAATGCAATATTTTCTCAGAGTCGAATCCGTGCCTCATCCGCCTTACATCTACGCCAAAGGAGACATGGGCTTCGAGCCCGAGCCCATTGATCTCGGGGACGAGCCGGAGACGAGCAAAGCATCGTCGGTGGAACAAACTGAAAAAGTTATCCTGGCCAGTCCTGCAACGGTGGATGATACGCGTCCGTCCACAACATCTGCCATTAAGGAGGTACGATCATTACTACGAATCCAACATTCGGATTTGAAATTTTTATATGACTGACGAATGCTTTATGCGCCTTTGTTTTGAAATTAATTTGAATAGAAGCCGCCACAAAATACGCAAAGAACAATTTATGGAGTTTTATCATTTATCACGTATCAATAATATCTTAATACAATTAATAATACAATAATAAAAATAAAATAATTAATACAATAATAATAATAAAATACAAGCCTATTTTAATAGATTTCCGTTTTTCGGTGGATACGTTAATATTATTATTACGAAGATTACTACCGAGTCGTCGACAATCTAATTTTTCAGTTTTTATTTGTTCACGTGCAATAAATTCATCATTTGGCACACTATAATCGATAATACGAATAATCAACATATGTAAAGATCAATCAGAGCAGTTATGGGTAAAATAAATTTAAACTCTGTTTGACCCCGCGGAAGTGACCATACCTCCTTATGGTTACGGCAAACGCAATGTCCGAACTTCCAATCTCCGAGTTTTTTAAAATTCTTTATTTTCGTAATAACGCTTCTCGTTCTTTCAAAAATGGGCAAATAAGTTTCGCTTTTACCTCTATACCACACGGTTCCGTAGCACGAGTTGGAGGAAACTGGTACGCGCTCGACGAGTACTCGATCGAGCGACAATGTAACTTCCGGCGAGGAAGTATCAACGGAAACTAAGGAATCGGGCGACGATCGGGAGGATATCCTCGATCCAACCGCCTCGGACGAGGACGAAGAATCCTACGGCGCTGAGTCGGAAAATCAAGACGAGGCTTAAGATTTTCGAAGAAAAAGGCCGAACATTTTAGTTATACGCAGATGCCACTATATTTATAACACTTTTCATTATACCGGCGGCATAAGTATATAAAATAAAACAAATCGCGTACAGCGCTCCTATCCTGTTTAACCGTTTTTCTCCCACTCCATTTTGTGATCCGGCTTCACAAATCTCTTCACCCTCGCCTTATTGAGTTTTCTGTGAATACAAAAAAAATCATATTAAATCGTTTTCCAGTTTAAGCGTAAGAATATATATATATAATTATTATTATTCATATTATGCGTACATGTATGAATCATTTGTCATGTTTTTTGTCATTTAAATTGCTACGGATTTTAATTACTGAATATTTGCATATGTCGATCGTTTTGTTTTTAACAATTCTTAATATGCAAATTATCTACAATATATATACACATATGTAATAAATATTGACATTTTTATCAGCATCTGAACTCTCCGAGTGTAATAGGATATTGCATAGACGAGAGGTCTACATACTTTCAATGTTGTACATTAACACTCCCGTATTCTTTGATGTATTCGAGAAGTTTTCTGTCTTTTCCCTATTGTCAATTCAGTAATGAGTTATTTGTGCTTCCCACCGGTCAATCAGCGATTACTTTTACTAACAATGTACGGAGTAATGAAAACTTCGATTTTTTGTGTCATCTAAACGGGTTTCCGGCTTTAACGATTTGGAACGAACATAAGAAAAGCTGCTGGAACGCGAAGGTGACTTGAGTACGCACCCTTGGAGGCTTAAGGAAATAAATTGCAACAACCGCTTCTTCCTCAAGTACGTAAGAGCGATAAAAGTTAAATGCTTACGCGACTCGTGTGGACGGCGCCACGATGCTTCTCTGCTGCAGAGACTTGAAGCGATCGGTAAGCAAGCTGCCAACGGGATCGGAATTTCTCAGGTTGCCAGCCAACTCTTCGCTGAGCTTGAAAACAGGATCGGCGGGCTCGAACTTGACTCGGCTGAGGGTTTTGGGTTCGACGGCCTTCTTTTCTTTGTTCTTGCGACGCTTTTCTCGCAGCATTTCGATCTTCCCCTGCTGAGTGGCCAGATGCTTCTCCAGAGCTCTGAGCTTGTAGATATCGGAGATCTTCTTCTTCTCGACCTTGGCGTGTTTGATGCTCAGAGAAAGTTTTCTCTGTTCCTTCTGCTTTCTTCGCTGGACCAAAGTTTTTTTGGTGTTCTTGACGGGGCGCTTGACGGCACACTTGACGGCGGTGTCATCCTGTGTCGGGTCTTCTATGTCGTTGTCAACTTTCGTCGAGTCCGGCTTCAACGGCAAGCCTTCTGACGACTCGTTCAGCCAGTTATTGTCCCGCTGTTCAGGCGTCACCTTCTGGAACATCTTGCTGGTCGCTCTGTTCAGACGGGCCTCTTCCTTCGCCGCCTGTATCTCGTTTTCCGCCACTTCGCGCAGCAGATTCTGGTGATCCTCGTATGACGGATTGTAAGAGGTACCGGGATGCGGAATGCTGACGGCGGCGACGGCGGTTGGTTTTTGCCTGACGGAAATTGGGACTCTCTTCTTCTTGGTTCCCTGATTGGCCAGAACGTGTCTGACGGTGTCGGAAGTGAGCCAACTGGCGTCGACTTGCGCCAAAGGCTCGCATCCGCGCTCCCATATGTCTACGTCGAATTCTCCCCTCTTGGGCCTCGTCGATCGCTTAGTCTCTGCGGACGCTTTGTTCTTAGCCGCCAATCGCTCCGTCAAGCTCAATTTACCGGACAATTTTCTCTCTCGCTCCAAACGTCGAGTGATGGGATTTTTGCGCTCCTGGGCGGTCCTCACGCGGTTCCTCTTGGCTATGGGATCGGCAACTGCCGTGTGCGGCTTCAACGCGGCGAGACATCGCGGCTCGGCAGTGTGCAGCGCGAGTCTGAGTTCGCGCTTGGTTTTGGCTTCGGGTTTAACGTCACACGGGTTGACGTCCACGACGAACAAATCGTTGTCGCTTCTCTCGGCAAATGGTACGCCCAGACGTTCCTCGAGGCGGGTGTTGTCCAGATACGCGTCGACGTCTGTCGTGTCGACGTGCTTGCGCCACGAGATCTTCTTCTTCTTCGATACTTTTCGTCTCTTCTTCCCGCTCTCGATCATCCTCGCTTGGGTCTCGAACGGTTTTCGTTAGGGAGAATTTCCGTTCACGGAGTATCGGATAACTTTGGGGGCAACGATCTGCTTTTGTTCACAAATCCCGGTTGTTTGCTCGGTAATTGCCGAACCACGCGGTGCGGCGAAAACAGGGGGCTGGCACTGCGAGAGGACCCCTAACGACATCTGGCGGCTAATCCGAGTATCCCGCGAATGACGTCGAGAGTCTCGCGACGGACCATGGAGACTAAATACGAAGAGACCGAACTCCCGTGCAAAGCCACTGAACAAAGCGTTCCCGAAAATGGCTGTAACATAGATGCCGCTGGGGTGCCGTGGGCCCTATGTATAGTAATATATTGGTCGACGAGGTGAGAGCAGGTCCCTGACACTGCAGACCTTTCCCATACAACGAAACGATTCGCGTTTTGTAGCCGTTTCTTAATTCTGCTAGCGTCCGGTACGGGGCGCTGGCAGTGACGTGACTGCCTGAGATCTCCCCTTCTCCGGCGCTATACGTCATACAGCCATTGTTGTTGTTTGATTTGAGCGTTCGAGGTTATTAATTATCGAAGCCTGTCATTCCCTTGTCCTGATCACGCTCATGATATTTTGTACCAAATAATCCAATATTTCGTTACGAAAAGAATGCAGCAATATTGTACGCGAATAAACGCTGAGCAAAAAAAGAATAACCAACTCAGCAAAAAAAAATCAAAATTTTGTACCACATAAATGTACATTTGTACACAACACCGATAAGAAAACATTTGTTCAACACATTCAGTAAAATACATAAATATTTATAATTTTATATAATAAATATTTAAATAAATATTTATCTGTTTTCATATATTTTGTCTTCTTTAATCCGCCTTTCCTCTTTTAAACTGGTTTCTGAATACTAAACATAACAAAAAATAAATACATAACAAATAATAAGTACATACACAAAAATAAAAAATAAAATTAATCAATGAACAACAAGTTCATTACAATGGTATTTATTCATATTTTTTGTATTGCCCTACACCCCCTACACCCTACACGCAAACCCATCCCCTCTCCAAATCCCATTACAGCAGTCTTGTACCTGCCAGCGCCACAAGCGGCAAAACTTGGCGACAATTCCGAGCTACATTTCCCGAGCCGATTTCAGCGGCCAGTGTCAGGGGGCCGGGTGAGAGTGATCGAATGAGTTTCTAACCTCACGACCACGGTCTTACATATAGGTCTGGACACTCGTCACAAAATCAAGTGGTGGGGGTAGGACGCTCATTGAAGCACTGGATTAGTTCGTAATCCCGTCACTACTCGTCTCTGCGATCTATCCGCCTACTGCGTTTTCTCAAACCTAATCTCAAAATCCCCGTGTCGGATATTGTGCTCTCATAAAAGAAAAGATTTTTGAAAAATTGGCAAAAATGCCAAGACGGTGCGCGGTTCCTTATTGCAATACCGGCCGTAAAGCCGATAATGCAAAGGTGTCGTTTTTCCAGGTACCTAATGACAATGTTTTGCGCGAGAAGTGGGAACACGCAATTCCAGGTGTCATAAAGTTGGAACCGTTTACTGCGTGCTACAATGGTCTCCAATAAACTTAGCTACCGTATTTATATATTTAAAAAAAGACAAGTGGATTTGAACGCAAACTGCGACGGTAATACGACAAGAGATTTGCCACTGACAATGAGCCAAATTCGATATCTCGTTCACATAACTCAAAATCGCTCATGTTTTTCACACCCGCTTGCGGGCAGAGGGTTGGGGTCAGAGGTTTTGTAAAGTAAGAATTTGCGTTTCACGCGTGTTATAATAGTCTACAATAATATTAAAAACGAGTAACATACATTGAGGTGAGACAGAGATTGAAAATCTAGCGCTGTCTCTATCTTACTTCCCCCACCCATCGTCATCGCGCCGGAGTTTAGATCGCAGCGATCACAGTAGGCAATATATGAACTACACGTCTGGCATCCATAAGCGAACTACCCACACGACGGGAGTTTCCAGGCCTGTATGTAAGACCGTGGACACGAGACACGAACGTGTGATATTGCAGCAGGACAACGCTCCGTGCCATCGCAGTTCCATCGTCCAGGACACCATGAAAACACTGAAACGGGATCTGCTACCGCACCCGCCGTATTCGCCAGACCTGCCCCCTTCAGATTATCACTTGTTCCGGTCGATGGCGCATGGCTTGGGTGGGCTACACTTGGCCAATTACGATGCAGTACAAAATTGCTTGGACGAATGATTTCAGTCCAAAAGCGCGTCTTTTTATCGTCGCGGTATTTATATATTGCCAGAGAGATGGAAAAAATGTGTAAATTTCGAGGGATAATGCTTCAAATGAACCATTTTTTGTATTTGTCTTGAAATTTTCGATTTTTTATTGGTAAAAACCCGGAAACTTAGTTAAGCAGCTAGTATAAATCTGAATAATTCCACTTATCGCGCAGTATTTTTAAATAGCGTAGCAGCAATGAAAATTAAACAATTGACACTAAGGACGCTCACAGTTTCGCATATTTTCGTAGTTTCCTTATTTACTCACGGCTGTCGTTATTATTTTTGTTGAATGATTTTTTCAAGATGTGACGACGCATTACCCTGTAAAAATCGATTATTTTTCGGGTCGTTTCCTTATGATGATCGACGCGACCCATTGCCGGTAAACCTTTCACTTCGGGCAGTTTTTTTATAACTGTTCGAAAGGTGTCAATTTTTACATCAAATTTGCCAATACATCGAGAACAATCGACTCGAGGGTTTCTGTTTAATAAAATAATCCGTCACTCGGATGAATGAGACTTCCGCACTTGTTCATCGCGTCGATCATCTTGGGTTTCGATTCCCGAGGTTCGTTGTCGTGAGAGTGGAGTGCGTGAATGCAGACTTCATACTTCAATCGTCTCCGCATTTTGCGCACTACGTAGGCAGCAGGGTAAAATTGCACTTGCGGCCTCGTACGGGCAACATCGTAGGTGTGATCGTGAACGCTTTCATTCCAGTCGGAACAACTGAACCTTGCCGGTGCCTTGTACTCATCCTGCTCCTGCAAGCGCAGGATCTGCGAGCGAACGATCAATTCGGTTCAGCCCCTCGAAGGGCGTTTTTTCCGACATACCCATAGAATCGTTGGACTGCATCATTCACAAAATCACATCACAAAAGGCAAGATATAGTTGATTATCGTTAAATAATTGAACAATAAACAAAAATATACCTAGGTGTTTACGAAAGTGACCTTTGTGTAAGAATACAATGGCCGTATCGAGTTTGCGTGAACAAACAAGCAAGTCAAGACAAACAAACGTGTATTATCTATGCGGGCCGTAATAATCGATGTAAAAAATGAACCGTACTATTTACCTCCAAAGCGTCTTAGTTCAAACAGGCCGTCATGAGGAACGTGTAGTGAGATTCTATCCGCAGTGTTTCAATTATTCCGAGAGTGGCACCCAATGTGATTTTAAAACCAGTTACGGTGCTCGTAGATATGGGCATGTTGTTGCTGCTCACGATAGCTTCCCATTGTCTCAACCGCTTGTCCATTAGTGCCTACATGCAAGGAAGGACGTTAACCGCACCACTCGAAGTTGAACACATTATCGCCTGAATGTTCACGAGCACAAGTACCAGGTGTAGAAGTATGAAACCGGAATTTTCCTATAGACGGTGCTAGCCATCAGTTTAGGGACCGTAAGACCGTTTCTGCAGCGCCATCATCTCCCTCTAACAGCTGACGAAGATTTACGACGCACAACAACCCGAGTTCCCTACACCGGTATATTTTTCTATAACCTTAAACATGTCGAGTTTTGTGCCTACGAATTACGATTTGCGGACGGCATTGGTTTTCTGTTATCATTCGAAGAAAACTGCTGCAGAATCGCATCGAATGCTTGTCGAAGCTTACGGTGAACATGCTCTTGATAAAACACAGTGTTTCGAGTGGTTCGAAAAATTCAAAAGTGGCGATTTTGACGTGAGAGGCGAAGAGCGTGGGAAACCACCGAAAAAGGTCGCAGACAACGAATTGCAAGCCTTATTGGATGAAGATGATACTCGAAGTCAACAAGAACTCGCGGATCAATTGAATGTGACGCAGAAAGCCGTCTCCATTCGTTTTTATCATTTTCAAACAACAGAAATGTAATTTTTACAAAAAAACTCCGGTTTCATATTTCTACACCTGGTATAAGGTCAATTGTCATACAATTCTTATCTACTGCTCCCAAGGAATCGGCGTATTCTTTTCTGTATCCCGTGGCGAAGTTGCCTACAGAACATGCACCTGGGCATTCGCTGAGTGCGCTTGTGGATTTGATCAGTCTCCAAAAATCCCGCGCAATCGGGATGGCGCCTAAAAGACATGGTTTTAGCGTTTATTTTACGTCTTTATAAAAGCTGCCGCCTTCCGATCAATGAAATGGACATTTTGTATTCCGTATGTCCTCATTATGGTAATATTAGAATAAAGATAAAACGCTAATGGAATTAGAAGACGACTATTTTTAAATCTTCATCAAAGATCAATGGGATTGGTTAATTCTTCCATTAGATCAAATAGAACAAGAAAATTAAAAAAATACGTTTCGCTGTCCATCCCCGTTCCACTGCAAACTGGCATCTTCTCTAATATTTTGAGGTGCGTTCGCAAATCTGCCATGGATTTAACGTTCTCGTTCAACGGAATCGAAACACCTGCATTGGTTCGCATCTAAAAGAACAATAAGAACAATTTGATATTCATATGGCTGATCATGGAGGCGTTCGGTTTATTGAATAAGACAATTACCACAAGCGAAAGATCAGAAGCAATCTCTAAATGAAGTTTCGGGCACAGACTCGATGAATCAAGAAGAGTGAATATCTTTTTCGACGTTTTGCGAGTCCATGCCCATGACTCCGGCAATAGCGCTGCACTCAACTCGGTCTGAAGCATGTCCATTGTAAATACGGTCGAGTCTATTCCGCTCTTTTCCGCCACACTCTCCTTCGCCGCCACTGTCAAGGGAAGTACCGGCGAAACTGTATGGTCGCTTTTAGTGTGCCCATGATCGGATTCTTTTTCCGAAGAGCCAGCTCGAGTATTATCTTGTCCCGCTTCGTTGGCACTGTCAACGTTCTGATGCGATAGAACAATTTAGGGTGAAACGAAACTTCGTATAATACAAATTCTTAAGAAAAATTAGACCTATACGCAATTGTAATAGTCAACGGTTGTTTTTATAGCAAATACGAGTCTCTGAAAAACCTTAGATACTTACCGCGCAATCTTGAGATCGGGATTTTGGTATTGCGTTGTGGGTCAGGTGCCATACGGCTAGAGGCATCACGTGAACATCCCCGTTACTCAACACAGTCTTATTACATTTTTTAATATGCTTATCATCGAAGTGTAGTTCACAAACGAATTTTCCTACTTCGAGATTGCAGTCAAGTGCTCGCTTCCACTCAGCGAGTCTGTCATTGCACTATAAAATCCGATAAAATGTTCAACTATACACGCTCGAATAGTTTGTCAACGAGAAGCTTCAGCATCGGTTTATCTCTGAAATATATTCACCTTAGGTGTACGGAATAACGCACGCTGCCGTAATCCCAGTGTACTACGCTGAGTTCGGTCTTGGTACCGACCAGACCCGCAACCCGGTACTTCGCAAACTTTTACCATATCGCACACACTGAAATTTAATGACAAGATTGAAATACTGATGATAGTTTTAGGGAGGTACGATCATTACTACGAATTCAACTTTGGGATCTGAAATTTTTATATGATTTCGACGAATACTTTATGCGACTGTTGCCAAAATTTGTGCTATTTCGACCGTTTAGTTTTTTCGCGATAAAACTGAAAAGTCGAGCACTTTGAGTTACCGAAGCAGGCCGTCTATATGGAGACGATCAACCGGAAGTGCGGTGATCGTGGTTTTTTTTGCTTACGTATCCAACTGGACCCGTTGGAAAACTGAAATTTGATAGATCAGATATAATAGATATTGTAAAAAATAAGAAAATCAATCTCTGCTTAAAGCACTACATTACAAGAAAGTTTCAATTTCCGGTTGAAAATGGTCAGAACGAGGAAATAGCGCCCACAGATTTAGCAGAGACGCGAATGAGCTGAAATTTCCTGTTTCGTTTCACGATTATCTCGATAACGAGACAGACAAAACACTGTATTTACGCTTCGTTGAAATTATTCATAAAAATCTTAAGACTTTTCTCCGCCTATTTCCATTTAATTCTTACTATTTGTATTAGGTTGCGACATTCGTATTAGTTCTCATGAAGCTTTTGCTATGTCGCCCGTGTACAAGAGCCCAACTTCAATAATTGATTGTTCAACAATCACCCAGACGAAGTACGTGAAATTTTATACGGGGTCGTAACACGTGTTTGCAAATATCCTCAATAAATATCAGCAATTTCTCACTATTTCTCGATAGCTAGGCGTGATCGAATACGGTACATTATCCGTAATATCTACAACAAAATAACTTTTTCCTATTCAGACTCCAGTGAACAAGTGTCTTTTGTCATCAATTATAGAATAAGTTACTCTACAGGCGATAAAGTTTTCAGCCGGAATATTGATTATGCTTAAACAACGGACTCACCTTTTTTCGCTTTTGACGGAATTTGTTACGTTTGCTGTCACGCTCGGTATGTCGCGAGGTTAGAAACGCTTCCGATCACTTTCACCGCGTCGACCAATATATTACTGCGTACAGCGTAAGCGAACCCTACATACAAGTGTCCGAGAGAGACCACGACGGTGGCGCCGACTCTGGCGCAAGGGAGAAGGAGATATACCGACGGAGCACGCACGCATCGATCGCGCGGCGATTAAAATAATTCATCCTGCACGCAGTTGCCGGCCAACATTCCTCATCGCGCGCGACGTGGTGAAAGAAACTTTGCGCGTTCCAAGCGATCTCGGAGTTCCCGCTGATCGTCTTTTTCCTCACAAGAAATACAAGAGGAACACAAGTTTTGAAAACAACGGCAGACGTCAGAGAACGTACTCGGATCGCTTTTCCAAAAAGTTCGCTAACTTATAAATGACACTCGACATAACCTCAAGGGACGCGGGTTTTTCGTTTCATTCCTCACTTCAGGTTAGATTTTTTAATTGTTTATGTGCGAAGAATGACAAACTCGTGTTACTCGATTCCTTGTACGAGTACAATAACAGGATGTAGATAAAAATCAACATTTTCCCGACAATGTAGAGAAAATTGGATAAATTTTCACGGATTTTTCCCATTGTCAAGGCTTTTTGTTTTTTGTTTACCTTATTGCTCTGTCACGAACCGACTTTGTTATTTTTTATTGTGTTCATGAACATCTGGTAGTAGCGAGTAAATTGATTAATTGATTTGTTCTCTGAAATAGTTTCAGTATTTATTTAAATACTCCATAGTCAAAATAAATGCCATAGTACCTTATGCGTTTTTACGTGACTCATCGTCATAAAATTTAATCGATAAAAAAAAACTGAAACGTTGCATTTAATAGTCGAGATTAATATTTTTATATGAAAATGTGTGCAGGTTAAAAATTTTTTTTTTCTACATTAACGAATATAGTTTTAAGTATCTTTTAGAAATTTTGTATCGAACATTGTTTATAAATGTAGTTGACACAGTTTGTGCAGACCTCTGTTTGAAAAGCATCCTTTGCGGTGACCATTGCTCGGAGTGAAATCGTCCAAAATTGAAAAAATCAAACATTCAGTTTGTGCATGAAAATAACTAGTTCTTGGACAAAAGATTTAACAAGATATTGATTCTGAATCTTTGTATCGATTTTTGGTAAAAAGAGCATTCTATTCTCATAGATAAAAAAAAATTATGCATCGGAAAAAAATTCAATCGTTCAAGCACTGCTTTTTCATATGGAAAAGAAGCTTGTGAAATTCAAAGTTGACAGGCACAGAGATTTTTGCGATGTCGTAGGCACCGATTGTATAAATGTAATTTAGAGAAAACTTGTTCAAAGTTCGCTGGTTCGTGGAACCTACCTATAAATGCCCAAAACTTTCTCAATTTTGAACAAATGAACTTGAAATATTCAGAAAATATTTTTGAAATATGTTAAGAATCTGTCAAAAACCAAAAATCAATAGTTTCCAAAGATTCAACTAGGTGTACACCCTTAAGGGATCATCAACATCAATTTTTAACAGTTTTAAACAGTTATTGATCTTTTATGTTCTGTACAATTTTCGTCTAAAACCATTCTATTTCGAGAAAAATGAGATAATGGCCCCATAAGTGAAAATTGCTTAGCTTCATTAGGTTCGATATTATCTACTTATCTATAGTAACGGATCGGTAACAGCAAGAATATAGATAATGTTCATTAACCCACACAAACCCAAAGAAAAAAACCAAGTTCAAAATGAAACAAAACCAACAAAAAAAATCCAAACACAAATCTAAACAAAAAGCTTTCAATGTTTCAAAAGCTTCAAAGTTCAAAAATAAAATAAACAACAAAAAAGCAAAAAAACATGCACTTTAAAATTGACCGAATCACAAAAAATGCAAAAATAGTAAATAATACAAAAAGAAACTCAAATAAAAGACAAAAAAATAAAATAAAATAAAAAACAAAAAAGCAAAAAAAAACATAAAGACTAAACTCCAACCTTCCCACGGTAAAGTGCATAAGTAGATAATATCGAAACTAATGGGGCTAAGCAATTTTCACTTATTGGACCATTATCCCATTTTTCTCG
The DNA here is from genome assembly GCA_951751655.1 of Ophion costatus. Lineage (NCBI taxonomy): Eukaryota > Metazoa > Arthropoda > Insecta > Hymenoptera > Ichneumonidae > Ophion > Ophion costatus. The sequence goes on from OX632356.1 coordinate 2,362,983, forward strand.
AAACGGAATGGTTTTAGATAAAAACTGTATAGAACATACAAACAAACCCAAACAAAAAATACAAAAATAGTATATAATACAAAAAGAAACTAAAATAAAAGAAAAAGAAAATTAAAACAAAACCAAAAAGACATGCGCTTTAACATTGACTGAATCACAAAAAATGCAAAAAGAAACCGAAATAAAAGAAAAAAAATTAAAAAAAACAAAAGCAAAAAAAAACATTCAGTTTAAAGACTAAACTCTGACCTTCCCGCGGTAAAGTGCGTAGGGAGATAATATCGAAACTAATGGAGCTAAGCAATTTTCACTTATTCGACCATTATCCCATTTTCTCGAAACGGAATGGTTTTAGATAGAAACTGTATAGGACATAAAAGATCAATATTTTCGTAGGCTGTAACTTTTATACGAAACATTTTTCTCTAAAATGAGTATTTACTAAAATAAAACAGAAAAACTGTTAAAAAATTAGTTTTCGTGAGTGTTGACGTTGAAAATCAAATTAGCAAGTATTTTCACTATGATATTCGCAATCAGTGAGTCAAAATACATGGGTGCAAAAAAACATTTTTCTCTAAAATGAATATTGACTAAAATAAAACAGAAAAACGGTTAAAAAATTAGTTTTCGTGAGTGTTGACGTTGAAAATCAAATTAGCAGGTATTTTCACTATGATATTCGCAATCAGCGAGTCAAAATACATGGGTGCAAAAAAACATTTTTCTCTAAAATGAATATTGACTAAAATAAAACAGAAAAACGGTTAAAAAATTAGTTTTCGTGAGTGTTGACGTTGAAAATCAAATTAGCAGGTATTTTCACTATTGCGAATATAATCAGCGAGTCAAAATACACGGGTGCACGAAATTCCAAATTAATCAGAGGTATGGGCTTCTCGGAACTACACTCTCATCGTCATTGCCACGATTATTATTATCACATTTCAAAAGATTGTTGCATTCGAGAAGTATTCCGATCGACGTTTCAATAATATTCTCCTTCCACTCTCCCTCGTCTCCAGTGATCGGGGCGATGAGCACGAAAAGAAAGCCGGACACTCAGGTGCCGGCGGAGGAGAGCGACTTGCTGTCGATAAGGCCATTGGGTGCGGGTCAAGAGGTCGGCAGGTCCTGCATAATGCTCGAGTTCAAGGGTAAAAAGATAATGTTGGATTGCGGCATACACCCGGGCCTGTCGGGCATGGACGCGCTTCCCTTCGTAGACTTGGTAGAGGCGGACGAGATAGATTTGCTCCTCATATCGCACTTCCATTTGGATCACTGCGGCGCGTTGCCTTGGTTCCTGCAAAAGACGAGTTTCAAGGGACGTTGCTTCATGACGCACGCGACCAAAGCGATCTATCGTTGGCTGCTCTCCGATTACATAAAAGTAAGCAACATAGCGACCGAGCAGATGCTCTACACGGAGTCGGATCTCGAGACGAGTATGGACAAGATAGAGACGATAAACTTTCACGAGGAGAAGGACGTCTTTGGGATTAAATTTTGGGCGTATAACGCGGGCCACGTGTTAGGCGCGGCGATGTTCATGATCGAGATCGCGGGTGTGAAGATCCTGTACACGGGTGACTTCAGCCGGCAAGAGGACAGGCATTTGATGGCGGCTGAAATACCGAACATACATCCGGACGTATTGATAACCGAGTCCACCTACGGCACCCACATCCACGAGAAGCGTGAGGATCGAGAGGGAAGATTCACGAATTTGGTCCATGAGATTGTGAATCGTGGCGGTAGATGTCTCATTCCGGTATTCGCGTTGGGCCGAGCGCAAGAATTGTTACTCATACTTGACGAGTACTGGAGTCAACATCCGGAATTGCACGAGATACCGATCTATTACGCCTCGTCGTTGGCCAAGAAATGCATGGCCGTTTATCAGACGTACGTAAACGCCATGAACGACAAGATACGCAGGCAAATAGCCATCAACAATCCATTCGTGTTCAAGCATATCTCGAATCTCAAGGGTATCGATCATTTCGAGGACATAGGACCGTGCGTAGTGATGGCGACACCGGGCATGTTGCAGAGCGGCTTGTCGCGCGAATTATTCGAGTCCTGGTGCACGGACTCGAAGAACGGCGTTATTATAGCGGGCTACTGCGTCGAGGGTACACTGGCGAAAACGGTGCTATCCGAGCCCGAGGAGATCACGACGATGAGCGGTCAAAAGTTACCCTTCAAAATGTCCGTCGACTACATATCGTTCTCGGCGCACACGGATTATCAGCAGACCTCGGAGTTCATAAGGATACTGAAGCCACCGCACGTGGTGCTCGTTCACGGCGAGCAAAACGAGATGGGTCGACTGAAGGCGGCCCTTCAACGCGAATACGAGGACGATCCCAGCACCACGATGGAGATACACAATCCCCGCAATACCGTGGCCGTGGAGCTTTATTTCCGTGGTGAAAAAACGGCCAAGGTGATGGGCACGCTCGCCATGGATGAGCCGAAGCCGGGACAAAAATTGTCCGGCGTTCTCGTCAAGAGAAACTTCAATTATCACCTGCTTGCGCCCACTGATCTCTCCAAATACACGGATATGAGCATGAGCCAAGTGGTGCAACGTCAGAGCATCTACTTTTCCGCCTCGTTGCCCGTTCTCAAGCACCTGTTGACCCAAATAGCCGGCAACTTGGACACCATCGACGACAAGAAGATACGCGTTTTCAAGAACGTCGATGTTACGGTCGAGGGCAAAGTCGTGACGATGGAATGGATCGCCACGCCGGTCAACGACATGTACGCCGATTCCGTGCTCACTGCACTCCTGCAAGCCGAAATGATGGAACAGTCGCCCAAAATCATGCCGGCACCCACCAAAATGGATCGAATGCACTTCAAGGAGTGCCTCATCGAGATGCTCCAAGAGATGTTCGGCGAAGACTCCGTGCCCAAAATATTCAAGGGTGAAAAACTCTACGTGACCGTGGATGGCAAGAAAGCTTACATCGATCTTCTCAATCTCGAAGTTACGAGCAAGGACGACGAGACCTTCCAACAGATTGTGCAAACGGCAGTTACGAAATTGCATCAGACGTTGGCACCGCCTTGCGACGCTGTGTGAACTTCGAGCGTCCGCTGAAGCAAAGTCGAGCCAGGACCAATTGACGTTGAAGGAGGGCCGTCCTTATCCGACGTCGATACGGCCTTATGAAGATAAACGAAAGTTCTTGTTCGAAGATTCGACAAGTTCTGCTGGCGTTTTCGTAGGGGAATTCGTTCCAAGTTCAAATTCGGACTTTTATTGGACGCATTTACGTCCAAGGAAGAAGGAAGGATGTTCTTTCATTCTCATGGATGCAACGCTCGACCATCCTTAATGTCGTTGCTTCCGGATAGTTTGTGGACGAGACTTATTATCTCCGGGTCACTGGGATCGTCGGGAGAGACTATAATTTCAGTACTGCGATAGTGGAAAAACTATTTTTTATTGTTCCATGATCGGTAGTGACTTTCTCACGATGTATAAAAAAACAAAACACGAAAAAAAAATCATTTTCGACACTCTACTGCGACTTGTATAAATAAATCTCGTGTGTATACAAAGACGAAATTCTTGGATTGAAATATTTACAATTTTTCGCGATAATATACGGATTCGTTTTCCTTCATTGATGAAAGTACAATGATGGGTGCCACGCGGATGTGTGACGTTGCATTACAATGATTGAAACGTGATTTCCGTGAGATCTCCCCACGTAGGACCGACCTTCACTTTAACGGGCAAAGGCACCCTCAATTCGCACGATTGCTCCATCGATTCCTTTATTACTCTTCCCACCTGCTGCAAGTCCGATGCGTTCACCTGAAATAAAGTTTTTTTTCAAGTAATTTGCTTTGTATTGCTGGCGAGGCAGCGTCATCACGCTGAGAAATGTTTGTTTTGAGAATCTGCTGCGTGGGAGGCTGCTAACCTCGTACAGTAACTCGTCGTGTATTTGGAGAACCAAAAAACCGCCGCTGGGCACTTTTTCCGGACTGCTGTTTCGCAATTTTCGTTTCATCGGTGCATCGGTGAGTACGAGAGGCGCGTCCGGAAATTCCCGACGCATTCTCTCGTCGATTTTCACCATTGCTCTTTTGGCGATGTCGGCGGCGGAGCCTTGAACCTTCGTGTTGATCGCCTGGCGCTCGGCTTGCGCTGCAACGGTGAAAATTCGTTTTCACTGCCATTCGCCGAACGTTGGCGGAAGTTAATTCAAAAAGTGTAACTTCGATAACCGTTATGACGCTACTCAAAAAGTCAACATCGTTGAAGCGTTAGTTCGTTGAAGATTTAACGCAAGTTGAAGTTTGTTTGGGTTTGTTTGAGCAGCTGAGCAGCTGTGGGTAAAATAAATTTAGACTCCTTTTTGACCTCGTGGAAGTAATCGTACTTCCTGGTAACAAGACCGTTCGTAGTTTTTGAATTGAAATTAAAATCGTTAAGCAATATGGTAACTTCGTTAATTAACGATTAACGTTTTTCTGCCTGGCTTTGGCATTCGCAAAAGAAAATATATTGAGAAAGGAGAGGAATTGATCGTAATGCGCGACATTTTCAGCTTACATCGTTCACCGGATATTTCACTGTTGAGAGCCGGAAGATATCGTCGCCGGGCCATCAACGTCGTAACGAAGCCGTGGGTATGAGCTTCCTCGACAACTTGGTTCAGCCATTGACGTATCCCCGGATAAGCTCCCATGAACGTATCCAAAAACTCTTTGGCTTCGGGTTCGGTAACTCCGAGATTTTCGGCGAGGCTCTTCGCGCCCATCCCGTATATCATTCCGTAGCACAGTTGTTTCGTTCTCTGACGCATGTCTTCGTTTATCTACATGCCAAAAAAGAGCCGGCCGTCAGTATTGGGCCAATTAATGCCGTAGTTTAGTCCAGAGTTGAAAAAATCGATTTCTCTTCGGCATTTTCTTAAACGTAATTAATATTAGGTCCACACACTATAGATATATTATGTTTATAATACCAAGCAGGCTTCAAAATGCCAAATTGTACATTACCCAGCGCATTCGTTATCTACGTAGTCAATATTTTACGAAAGAGGCCTGATTATTCAGAGAATCAAATATTTATGATCAGCTTGCCTGACTCTCCGCCACATTGTACCATCGTGCGGCAATATTCTTAAAAACGTCGCCCTCCTCGCGCAAAATTCTGCACAGACTCGGCTCTCTCGAGAGATGCGCCAGTACCCTAAGCTCCAATTGGCAATAGTCTGCGGAGAGCATCAGATGACCTTGCACCGGGACAAACGCCGTTCTCACGCTCATCAGGAAACTGTCGTCGTGAAAAGAAAAGTCCCGCGGGATGTTTTGGAGATTTGGCTCGTGCATGGAAATTCGGCCAGTTACGGTATCGGTGACGCAATTTCCGTGAATCCGCGAATTGCACTCGGCCAAGCGCAACAATGGAAAGACAACCTGTTGGGCGAATACGTAGACGTAGCAATCTTGGTGACGCGAATTTGCAAAGTCCCGCGTCCGTTGATCACCAAGGGTTACCTTCGACTGTGTCACGCTCAGTTTCCGCCATGAAATAACGAGACGAGCTAACGGATTTCCGCTGTGTCCCAAAACGGCTTTGCTCGTGCTCACTTTCTTGCCCTTGTCCATTTCGAGCACCTGAGCACGCAATGTACACACGCAAATTAGACGCGCCGTGAAAATGGCGAGCTCGTTCGCTCGACGGAAGATCAAAGCCAACCTGTGCCACGCTCTTGGACGACGACAAATTGAATTTCTTTCCAGCCAGGCTATACGCGGAGTGCTCCAGCTGGCACATCTCCTGCTGGATGACATCCGACAGTTCCCGCAGCGACTTGAGACTCACGCCCAGCCCGGTCAGCTCCATACGCGCTAGCAACACCGCCGTCTCCATCTCGATATCTGCAAGTATATCGAACGCTGTCATTCCCGACCGGTCAGTGAAAATTCGACCGGAATGTTCAATTCTACCTCGGAAGGTTGTCAGCAGCGTGGAGCTGCGCGCTTCCAACTTCATCATGAGAACATTGGTGAGATGCCAGGTGAGGGCGGCTTCGGTCGCAGCTCGGATCTCACTCGACACCTTTGTCCCGTTGCGTTCCACCATAAATTTGGCCTCGCTCATGTGCTTCGTGATCTGCCAACGATCCAATTGCCAATCAGAGGCTGCGACGCAATGACAAACGTGCAAAGTCCCACCCATACACCGTCTGAGAAATTCACACAAGATCCGGTTCCAAATTGGACGTTGCCGCAAGTACAATGGAATATCTCGTATCTTCCAATTCGGTTATCCATCACTCAGGTTGCTAGACGTTCAACCCCTTCGTTGGCAGAGAGAATTCGACAAGTGCCCAAACTGGCCGGAGCATTTTTTTATCCTGAACTGAAAATTCAGCAATTCACAATGACGAACAAATATGGCGATTGAAAATACAGATGATACAGATTGATTTAGACGAAGCTCGGTACTCAAGCTTCATATATTTCCACCTATTTATTGTATTATGCTCCATGTTATTGAATTCACCATGAAAAATTTCTCCATTTTGAGTTCAGCATCACACTCAGCGTCCCCGAAAACCCCCGAGTACCAAGATTTATCCAAATCGAGCTGTTTTTTGCACTTTCGTCCGCCATATTAGATCCGCCATTAAAAATTTTCGAATTTCGTGTTCAGATTCTTAATAAGCGACCTCGAAAATCCCAGAGTACCAATTTTGATCTAAATCGAGTAAAATCTTGAATTTCGGTCCGCCATTTAGCGCCGCCATGTTGAATTTTCAAATTTAAAGTTGAGATTCGTAATAAGCGACCTCAAAAATCGCGGAGTACTATTTTTCATCTAAATTGAGTAAAGTTTTTGATTTTTGTCCGCCATATTGGCGCCGCCATTTTGAATTTCCAAATTTTGACTTCAAATTCGGATTCACTGAGCCCAAAAACCCCCGAGTGAGGCTCCGATCTCAAATCAGAGCAAGTTAAATAGGGAAATAAAGGTTGACGCACTATTGCGTCAATGCCACACAGGGCACGGAATTATTTGACGCACTATTGCGTCAATGCCAACGAAGGGGTTAATTACGTTGCGAGTAACCGTTGGGAAGGGGAACTTTGAGTCAGAAACTGAAACTTCAAGCTGAAAACGAGAACTTCCAGTGGGGAACTAGAATTCGCGGGCCAAGTTCTCGACACGTGTAAGCCGGCCACGAGAAGACTGCCTCATTTATTAGGGTAAACCGATCAGTGAATGGACCAACAACGACACTAGGCTTCAGATGGATTGTAAAATGAAAATATTATAAAAACGAATTTTTCGATGACTATAGCGACCAAAAACCATTATTCTGATAAGTAAGTGCAGCGAATAATATCAAAGGAATTGATAGATAAGTAGCAAAATGACTAAGTCGCCAGTGAATGAACGAAATTGCCAGCAATTGGACGATTTATTTCCATTAAATGCTAAACTCGGAGATCACCATTTTGCACAATAATTATAATATTCTTGTACATATGAATATCATATTCGTTATTACGATCTCGTAGAAAATGCACGACGCTTTTATGTATCTTAATTCTCAAAAAAAAACTTCCAAATGTTTGTACACTGTGGCATCGAAATTCAATATTAAACTGACTAATCGGTTTTCACGAAAACTGTGATTTTCTTGATTATAGTGATTCGAGTTCAGGCACGATTATGATATCTCTGGCGACTTAATTTGACCTTGGATTATTCAATTTGCCCAAAAGAAAGTTTCGTAGGAATAAAAAATCGCGATGTTGGCTTCCTTTAGAAGATACCGGACATTTTACGAATTATTCGTTATTAAGCGTTTTAAATGGTTTACGTTAACGTAGCTTTCTTCGGAATGCGCTATGTCGAGGAAAGAACAAGAACAGAAACATGACTTTAAAAAAACAAGAAAGAAATTTTACCCAAACACACAGCGGAGGGTTTTGAGTAGATACAAATATGGGAATGACGCCCCACGGTTCCTAATCTCCGCTATCACAGACACGCACCCACAAAACAGCCCTTTTCAGGGCCGAAGAATACCAATGCAGACAACCTCCAGTTATTCTGGATAACGCTAATGATCTGCAGCAAACTTCGTTAAAACAACGGCAAAATACAACAATGTAAAACACGCGGAAAATTCGATTTACATCGAAAATCGGCAAAATACATTTTTCTCTTCGCTGTAAATCCAAAACTAAGGCTCAAAACAAAAAAGTTATTGTTTTTTCGTATTTTTTTCGGCCATATTTCATAATCCAATAATCAAATTGAGGTGGCAGCGATATCGTAGTCTCCTCCGAGTTTATATCAATAATTCTCATTTTTTACTGATTTTGAATATAAACCAGTCCCCGTCCATTTACTGGTGGGTTCGCCGAATTTTCAATTCCTCTTACAAGGGCGGTAAAGCTTCGATCGGAGGCTTCCGGATTCAGCAGCCACTCGGCGGTCTTCGGGTCAAGAAACTTGCAGGAGGACGCGATTCTGCAACAATTGTACAACATTTTGTACGTTTCCTTGAACGAGAAGCAGCGAATTGTCCGATCGCAAGATTTGAGAGTATCCTCGAGAAGGGCCAGTCTCTCCTTGACGGGTACTTTCGATTCTGCGGCACAAAGATACAGAACCAGAGGTGACGTTTCGCGAAGAGTAGAAAGCAGTTGCATTGTGGTAACTTGTCAACTGTTACTGGCGTCAACCCAACAGTAGTTTGGATCACCAAAGCTCGTCAGTTACACAAATGCTGTTGCTTTTCGCTGCCGCATAAACGGCACGCTCACAGGTATGGGATCGTGGCATTCAGAGCGCAACAGATTCGCGCTCACCTTTGGTATTTTCGAAGGACACGTAGTGCGCGACGGTCCCATCCCACGAAACAGCAAAGCCGAAAATCTTCTTATTTCCGTAAACGCAATTCTCGACTTTCCGGGTTTTCTTCCTGCCGTCGACGGACGTTACGCCGATGATTTTGGTGCCTATGCTGGTGGCGCCGTTGATAAACGTTTCGCAGGCGAGCGCTAGCGCGATGTCCGTCTGATTGGCCAAGTTGCGCTTGAATTGATTGAACTTTGCCCAAGTGGCGGCAACATTTGCGACTTCCGGTTCGCGTGGACGAAACGTCGTTGGCTTTTTTAATCCCGTTTGATTCGTGAAGGCGAGCGTTTGTTTTCCCGTTACTCTATTGACTGGCCTAGTGGTTCTTCGTTTGGGGGGGCTTTCCCCTTCGGAACTCGAGCGGAGGCTATCGACGCTGCAGCTTTCGCAAAGTCCGATTCGACTATCTCGGGATTCCTTTGCTCCGGCGATGGCGGTACGTTCGACGCGGGATTTCCGCAAAGACTCGAGTTTGAGCCTCGTGCGATTTTTCACGTGGCTCGAGGGAGCACGTGCACTCTGTGAGCATATGACGACGTCGTCGGAGTCCGATTTCGAGTCCACCGATAATTTTCGTCTATTCGATATTTTCAGCAGGCTCGCTATGGGCGACATCTCGACGTTGGATTCGCTCGATGTGCGTTTATGCGTCGATCTTTGCAATTGGGTAAACCGACTCTTTGGCATCAACCGGTCCTCGTGTTCGATCCGGGGCTTTCGGCAAGCTGTCAACTTTGGTGGAACTCCGTTGTTCGGTGGGGTCGCCAACGAATCTTGGCTATCTTTGCGATTTCCCGGAGTGATCGCCTTCGAGACGTTGAAGGGGTCGACGAGGTCGTTGGTCGCGTTCCAGGAATCGTCGCCCCAGACGAGCGACTCGCGTCTGCCCTTGGAGTTCGATATTCTCGGCGATCGGCGCAGTCCGGCGTGCGTCAATGAGGATGGTCGCTGACTCTTCGAGCTCCGGGCTTTGGACGCGGTCGCCTCGAGGGTGCCGCGAGTCTCGGGTGTGCGTTTCTGGGAGTCCGCGAACTCGCTGAAATTCGTATCACCGAACATCGATACGCCGAGGGAATCTATGATGTTGCGTTCGAGCATGGCGCACTCCGGGGTGTCCAGGTTCAAGCTGTCGCCGAACAACGACGGACTGCGGGAGTCCGAAGCTTTCTCGAGACTCCCACGAACGAGAGTTATCGGACTCGTGGGCGAGACTTTTCTCGTCACGTTCCCTCCGAGCACAGACAGCTTGGTGCTGAAATCGTAGACGTCGGCAGGCTTGTCGCTTTTTGGTTGAGGGTTCTGATCAACGGCATTTAGATCGCTCGGTGGCTCATCGGGAAACGTTTCCCCAGTCGCGGATTCGATCTCAACTGCCTTTTCTCTCGCGTCAATCGCGCCAGATGGATTCGCAAAGTCCACCGTAGTCTCTCGGCATATTTCCTCGCAAGTTTCAGGCCCGATAATTTCCGATTCCAGGGCGTTTGCGATTTCCGCAAATTCCACACTATCGTCTCGGCCAATTTTGTCCTCCGAAGTGTTTTTCGGGCACACGGCATTCGAGGAATACGCAAAGACGTCGTCGCAGAATTCCTCGAGGCATTCGGACGCGGCGACGTCTTCGCCGCTGGTTTTTTCCACGCTATCGGAAGCTTCCGTATGAACCGTAGAGACATTCGTTCTGGAAACGAGCAGGCTAATTGTGCTCGCAAGCTCGAAGGCTTTGTCTCGAGAAGTGCGGTCATCAAGGTCGACATTTCCATTGGACGAACTAATCCGTTTCGTAGAAACCATTTCTGAGACCAGTTCCGTAGTGTCCAGGCGCGTCGCTTTGGATCCGTTACAGCACTCGGTTCTGGCTAGTTCTTCCTGCGATTGTGCGTCTTCAACGTAACTTTGACGAGGAACGTCAACCGAACTTTCGTTGGTCCTCGAGAACGTCGTTTTGACTTTCGTTGGTTGTTCTTCGCGCTGTTCCCACTGTAGGTTCTCCAGGCCGAGTTCGTTCTGCACGAGAGTTCTGGCCTCGCGTACCAAAATAACAGCGGCTTCCTGAATGGTCAATCCGTCTCTGCCAGTGACGAAGACGCTCCTAACTTTGTTTCTCCTCGCGGCTTCGAGTTCGTGTTCGCCGTGTTCCTTGCCGCTCTCGAAGGGCAAAGCTTTGTGAAGGCCTCGCTCGACGTCCATGACATTGGCGACGGCGAGTTCGGCCACGCACGTGAGGCCCTCCCTGTGCAGGCTCCTCGCGCGAAGTCCGTTCAGCATCGGCAAACGAAGAAGATCGAGCAACTCTCGCGCCACGCCGAACTGCAGACGCGCCTGAAATTGTCCAATCAACAGTTCCATGCAATCCCAACCGAGTTTCTTGCAAAATTGCGTCACCATACCGGCGAACGTCGCAGCCGATTGTTGAAGGCCCTGTACGACGCCCCGACAACAGCCGTACTTCCGGCACACCTCTCCGAGGGGAACTTCGCGAACGAGATCGTGGAGCGCCATCGCCGTGTAGAAACGTTTGTGAGCGTTGAGGCCTTTGGCGTTTCGAGCGACTCCGCGAATCGCGCTCATGAGGAAATTCTCGTCAACCCCGACCAAGTGACCGACGCGTCGTTCGCTCTCGCTTATGCCCTTCCAGATGTCCAGGAAGACCAGCCAGTCGATATGGCCGATCTGAGTGCTGGAATTGAGCGGCGTAACGAGATAAACAACGTGGAGTTCGGTATCGAGTACGAAGCATTTTCGAGCTTTCTGAAGTTCCTCGAACATGAGCAATCCGTCGCTCGGTGGCACGGAAGCAGCCAAGCAGGCTTTCCCGAGCTGCGTTGCGATCCATCTAGGCTCACCGTACACGCTACTCTGATGCATCAACAGCTCGTTCGTCGTCAGGAAATCGAGAGCATCGCGGGTCCAAGATTCTATGAGTTCCTCGTTCGTGACACTTACCAGGGTGCATCTCATGTAGATCTCGATATCGCGTGACGTGTAGGCGACTTCGCTGGCGACAGCTTCGAGGAGTGCGCGTACCATGGGCTCGGAGCCCTCGAGGCAGGACTCGATCGGTGGCAATTTGGCGCTGAGTAGATTGTTAGCGGCGCGCATCTCGTTGGTCTTGCACACGAGGATACTCTCGCCGGCGGTGTCCTTGCCCATTCTTCCCGCACGACCGATCATCTGCCTGTAGGTCAGAGTGTCCAGTGGCTTGCCGTGAAACATCAACGAGCGCACGATGACGCGCCGCGCCGGCAAATTCACACCGCTGCTGAGTGTCGAAGTGGCCGCCAGTACTCTTAGGGCGCCTGCGCGGAAAGCGGCCTCTATGACGTCGCGCTCGTCCATAGTGAGACCGGCGTGATGGAACGCTGTGCCGAATGACACCGTGCTCTTCAATACGTCGTCCAGACCGCCCGGGCTTCGTTTCAGTTGCTCCAACGTCTCGAGGATGGCTTCGGTCTTCAGTTGTTCGCGCAGTACGCGTCCGACGGGCGTATCCTCGCGTCCCAGAGAACAAAATCTCCCGGCGATCTGACGCGCCAGTTTCTCGCACCAACTTTTCGTCGGACAGAATATGAGAACGCTGTGACCGTCGCTTATAGTCTCGATGCAAAGTTGAACGACGTTATCGGCGTCGGTGGCGAGTGAAGGTACCAATTCGCGTACGACTTTCATCTCGTTGTTGTAGATCGTAGTGCCGATTTTGCAAAGTTCGTTAAGCGGCACAGGTCGAAAATCGGTTCTGTAGAGCTCCGCGTCCAACCACTTGGCGAGAGTCACGAGATTCGGGAGAGTGGCAGACATTCCGATCAGTTGAACGTGGGCGCGCTCGTCCCTGAGGTTCATGTACTTCAATTTCGTGAGCAAGAGCTCGAGCAAGTAGCCCCGATGGGGATCGCCGATGAGATGAAGCTCGTCTATGACGACGGCGCCGAGATCAGCCAGGTTGCCACCTTCCATCAATTGATTGAGCAACGAATTGGCTTTCTCTATGGTCGCCACAGCGAGATTGGTCGCCGCGAAACCACCCGCAGGGGCGCATCCACCCATGAAACCTTCCACCCTGAAGCCACTGTCGCTCAGTAAATCCTGAAAATAATACATCTTCTCGCGCACCACGGACACGAAGGGAAGTATAAAGATTACCTTCCGGCGACGCTCGGCTATCGTTTTTATCACCAGAATCTCCGCCACCAGTGTCTTACCGGCTGAAGTCGGCGCCGAGTAAACGAGATTACGATTCTTCTCGAGCAACGCCGCGTTCGACAGACACTCCACTTGCCACGCCAACATCCTGCTCACGCCGCGAGCCTCGTACTTTCGTAATATCGCCGCGGGCAAGCCCCACGAGGAGAGGCGACAGCAGTCCGACGTGGCTACTCGGAACGAAGTTTCTATGCTGGAACCGAACGTCGCGACGCTCCGAGACTTTTGTTCGGTATCGTTGGACGCTTGGGAAATTTGCCACGACTGGCTTTGCCCCGCGTTCTTTGCCTCCGCATCTTCGACGCCATTTTTGGATAAACCTGTACAGTCCGAAGAGGGCGTACGGCGCTTCGAGTCGTGACGACGTTTTCCGACAACGGGCGCTTCGTTTTCTTTCCCTGCCCTCGCATCTTTGGATGGAAAGACGAGGCTGTCTCTGAAGTACTTGGTGATGTCGCTCTCATCTTTGCTCCGTGCAGATTTCATGCTCTTTCTTGAGACTGCCGTTCCAGGTATCGATGCCCCTCGGCTTCATTCGCGAGTGTCATCTGTGGATGACCATGTTCCCGGTTGAAACTCACGAGAGATTCGTTACGGAAGTCCTGTGAAAAAAAAAAGGCGTGTTACGAAAACAATGTCGCCTCGAATGACGGAGCTCTGTAGTAGCAATTTACTTGGAGAGGAGGGCATCGGGTATATGCTATCGACACAACTGGCTTGATTGTTACCGCTATCGATCGCTGTTGTCGATATATTTTGAGGCTATATTATTTTCAATATGAACGAATAATCGGAGCGCGACTTTCTATGCATCGCAGATACGTATCAACGCATATCTAAACATTTTCGTAGTGAGGACAGTTTTATCATTCAAATATTATGTTACGCTGCTTGAATCGATTTGCGGTTATAGTCTGTGCTTTTATCGTGCTCTGGGTGCGTTCCCCCACCGGGGTACTGACATAGGCGCTCGGCGGAACATTCAGGCAAGGAGACTAGCGAGAAGGAGTCGACACTCCCTACTCAAACAATTCTTTGAATCGGTCGCAGAGGTGTAGTGCACAGTTCCGCCACAGGCGTCGCTAGTGTTCTTGGGAAACGATAATATATAGTAATATAGTATAGTAAGTCCGGTGCGGTCAGATCCCGCCTTCTCTTTAACCTCTACTTAGTTTCTTATTTACCTTTCTTACCTAGCCTACCCTACTAGACCCTATTATACTCTGTACCTACCTCCTGTAGTACTATGTGCCTATGCTGTTATAAAAAGGTACTTATGTACTAAAGCCACGTGTCACGCCGACCGAGCGGCCATGAGTGCGAGAGAGACAGCTGATTTACAAATTACCACTGTCCCACTAAACGGATGATTTTTTGGAAAAAATAAAAGAAACATCGTCCACTCTGTTGAACGACAAACGTCTTTCCCTTTGTTTGCCCGAAATGTGGTCCGAGAGAGAACTAGGCAGTAGGATTTTTACCGACTGGACGTGTACGCCATGTTCTTAATCTGACTTCGAAATCCACATTTGAGTGGCTAATTTTCAAAACAAGTGTTAAACCATCCCAATAAAAATTACCTATAATTTCATATAGATTGTTAACTTTAACGGATAACTGTAACTGGAGTAGAATTTTCAAGAAACTAACGCTTTAACGATTAACGAAGTTAATTATCGGTTTCACTTTGTCCAGCTTTGACTACGACAAAATGTTACCTGTAATATAAGAAATCCTAACTGGGTAGAGGGAAACAGTCCCCAAGGCCTTTACTTTCGCATTTCTTATTATAAAAAAAAAGTAAACTCACTTTTGTCGCATGGTCGAGTGTATGCAGTTAAAAGCCAATATAGGCAACACTGTATAAGCGAGCCATAACATGACAACACGTACTTTGGTGTGACAGACAATGGTAACGAAATCCGACATTGAGGCTGCGGTACTTCGCTTCGAAATGTCAAGATTCAGTTTTTCCAAAACAGCACAGTGTACCGTATTTTACTTTTTCTTCGTTGACCGTTTGGACGGAGCTGGTGCTGGAGATTAAACGATCTCGTATCTGTAGCGGCTCGCTATCGGTACGCGGCGCGACGATCCGAATCCTCAAATGCCACCAGGGTAAAAAGCGACGACAGAAGAGCAACAATATTGCACACGAAGTATACAGGGCGTGGGGCAATTTTGTAAAAAGTAACGACCGTTTTCTGTCACGCCAAGCTGCGACACGTTCATTTTCAGTTTAAAACGTACAAATAACTTATTGTGGAGCTTTGCCGCGTCCGAATCCGCCGCGGAATTCGAGATCACCCGTGCCAGGCCCAATGTCTGCCTTCTTGTCGCCCGGTGCCGGGGGACCGCCGGGTCCCCGCCTGTACCCTGCGCGATCCTCCGCGGGTCTGGAACTTTCGCTTTTCGAGCCGGCCGCCGGCCTGGGCCTCGTCGCCTCGGGCCTGGGTTGCCTCTTCAGCGTCGACGGGACGATCTCCGGCGGAAGGTGGAGATATCCGCGTAGGTACTCGATACCGTCGTTAGTCAGGTACCAATAGAAATGACGCCACGCGAACTGCTCCTTCACGTATCCCCTCGATTTCAGAGACTGAAAGGCCAACGTTTGATGAGAATATGCTTCGGTAGCGTATCAACACCCGACGAATATCAAGTTTTTGCAAGCTTTTCTTTAAGGCCTTAGGCCACGGTAACGGGTATAAAATCATGTGCGAATTTAACAATTTTATTTTGCATGAAAAAGTCATTCATTATACATCTATTAGTATGAATATCAAACTGCTGGAAATTATATTTTTTTAGCTATTTAATTTTTAATATTCAATTTAGAAATTAAATATTAAAATAAAATAAAATTTCTAAAGAAATATTAAAATATTTCTAAATTAAATAATTAATATTTAATTTAAAAAAATATAGCTTTTTTCCAATTGGCGTGACAAATAACTCCAACAATTTTCCCTCGATTTACTTCAAATTTAAAAGTTACGTTCCTAATTGCATTTCGCAGAGAAGTACGTAAGGAATTTCCGATTAATCGAAAACTCATTTCTTAAGTTCAAATACCTACAACTTTTGAATAAAACAATATTTTCTAAATTCCGCACGTACTTCTCTAGGTATTGTAATGTAGATTGACGAGAATTTTTGTTTTTTGTTCTAGGTAAAAAATTGTATATGCTAAATGTCACGCCGCGGAGCGCCTAAAAAAAGGTAAAAAAAAAATATCAGCAGTCGGCCATTCGTTGGAAATAGACTGCCAGAAGGGGGGGGGGGGGGGGTTGTAAGAATAGAGGAATGAATAAAAAGATGAGCGTGCGGTGAGATGGGTGTTATAGTTGTAAGTTCTGGAATATAGAAAGAAAGAAAAATAGCGAGGAAGAAGATAAGAGATGTAAACGGTAATATATATGTAGTTGAAGCTTTGTAAAAAACTATATTCAAAGTTGTGCAAATAAAAGTCTCCAATAATAAATAATAATAGTCGACCATTTTGTACATCGCTTTTTTTCTGCCGCTAGAGTGGCGTTGTCCCTTAAAGACTAAAAAGTGTAAAATAATTCATGTGTGAAAAAAATATTTTAAAAAACAAGCTTTTATTTAATGTACTAAAAGGTAGAAAATATTTTTTCTTACCAAGTCAATCACATGGGACTATAAATGAAAGCTTTGGGCACTAGTGTTTACGAGGTACCATGTGTATTATCGATTGGATAAAGGTTCAACTTGAACATTAAAAACGGTTGAAACTATGTGGTAAAACGAATTATTTTTTGAACAGTCGATGCATGCTAAATTAATATCTCCGTGATATAAATTCGAATCTACAATGTAAGAATAATAATTACGTTTTACTATCATTTACCATTGATTCGGCATCTTATTTGACACGATTACATTTTCCAGCTTAGTTTCTCTTACAATGTCGAAAGCGGATTGCTCATTCATTTACAAATGGAGTGAAAAGTCCTTTTCATACAAAGGTAGTAGCGATACAAAAAGATTGATAGTAATAGTACACACCCAGCAACAAGCAAGGCTCAAACAATGTGTGGATAGTTTATATCTAGTTAGTTTAAGCAGTGGAGCCATTAACGCTGCAATAAAAAGTTGAAGTAAATATGTAAATAACAAAAAGGATGCAAGGAGCAAATCTATTGTTCCAGTAAAGTTCAATGGATTGGAAACTAAATACGAAAAAGATTGTACTATCTTGAATGTTCTTTCAATGCATAAACTTCCAGTTATTCGCCACAAAGATGGACTTTTATGACGAGAATGTCAACGCGGAAAAACAGTGTTTACTTTCACCAGTGACGGCTCGCAACAATTAAAGGGCCAATATTGGAATCCACAAGGAATTTATGTACCTTGAAGTACTTGGTATGTCATTTCCAGAATTGACACTAGCAGAATATAGTCTATGAAGCATATAGCAAAATTTGAGCTTTAAGGTAGCGATCTACTCTTTTATGGTAGGTCCAGCGTACCTGCATGGCTTTGATGACTTGCAAGTTCGGAATGGTTTCAAGCTCCGTTGCCGGATGCTTCGGCGCGTGATAATCCTTCTTCGCAACCATAACGCCCTCTTTAAAAAGGTACTCGTATATGGTGATACGGTTCTTCTTCGGCATCAACATCTGCAAAAATTTGTGGAGTTAGATCAGTTTGTTTTTTCGTTTTTCATGCACGCCGCGATGCCCTGTGGACATAACGCGCTGGACATTTCCGTGCGAAGGATACTCGCAGTCGGGGTCACTTTGAGGTTATGTTACGAGATGAGCGCATACGAGGCGCAAAAAGTGGAGCACACAAACGAAGGTGCTGAATAAACGTTTCGACGGCACGACGGACGCGCTCGTAACGATGCGAGTGTTGTTTTTGCCGAATTCACAAGTTCACACAAAAGACCGAATCGTCACAAAAACACCAGGAAAATGTTTCGTCGCGTAACCAAGTTCGGATAATCGTTGATGCGAAATTCCGCAGCCGTGACGAGCCTGGAGTCTCGTACATTTATATGAGAAACGTACCTTGGCTTAATGATGGTTGATGGTCGAGATTAAAACCGATTTTTGTACGAATCTCGACGTGACAAAACGCTTCGCTTCGGCGTTATTGTCGGAAAGAGATGTTTAGCCGAGGAGCATACGGAAGCACGAGAGAGCGGTCACGTGGATTTTCACGACGTCCGACGCGCTGCGAAGCGGCGAATTTTCGAAACACGAGATCGACAATTCCCTATGTACTTGAGGATGAACGACGTTCAATGAGAATTAGCCTGTTCTAGGGGATTTCCGGAAGACCTCGACTCTCATTGGGTACCACAAATCGCGGACTAAAGCCCAGTTTCACAAGGAACACGTTGACACGAAACGGAGCCTTTCAGGAGGTTATCCATTGCTGTATATATACATCTACAAGACTCCTACGTGACAGCACTTCAGTGGATAGGTGAGTAACTGAGTTTTCGTCGGTTTTTCGGTCTGGAAACTCCCTTAGTTCACATGGTTCCTTTTCCGAAGTTCGACGCTAAAGGCGCTGCAATCGAAGGGTGTTGTATACGACGGGGACAAAAATACTCAAGCATTCGCGTTATAGCGGCTCCCGTGATAAACACAACACTCCTCGATACTATCGACACCACAAATTCGGCTTCAATAGTCGGGTCACTCCCATCACCGAAATTTCATCGAGTTTTGCCTGAATTAGACGGAAGTCCAGTTATGAAAAGTGTCGCCTCAAGATGGCCGCTCATTGACGTCGAATTTGATTCATTTTTCGGCATTACGGCATGCCGGAGATATCAGAATTCGTTTTAAGGGGAATATGCCTTTTTGAGGGCAATATCAAGGGGCATTTGTTTGGGTTTTACCAACACCGTAATCGTTTGGTTGGTAAAAAAACCACTAGAAGTCGCGAGAGTCTTGTTCCAGTGGTCAGTTTCACTGAATCCAAAGCGACGAAAAGCACAGAAAAAACCTTTGTCAATCGCGTACGTTAGTATTAATCACACAGTAATAATTGCAACGCTGATGATAAAACATTGATTTCAACAGATTATCAAACCCGTGGCTTTTGTAGTAGTCACTGGAGAAATCCCCCATCATGAACGTAGTTCCTCGTCCAACGTGTCGCGAGTGTTATCGGTAAAGCAGCTGGCGACGATGCCGATCGGTCCCCATCGCCTATACACACGCGCCAGCATATTTACATAAATTCGCCGCTTCGGACTCGCGATTTGCGTAGTTCGCGCTCAATCGTTATAGTAGTTGTGTTTCGTGGTTGTCCTGCTTGGTGCTCGGCCTTCGAGTTGCTTCGGGCATAGCTTTGTTCGTTTTTCTTCGCGTGCCTCGTCTGCGTGGAGAAGGAAAAAAAATAGAACGAGGCGAAGGGTAATTTTGTTGGCTCGGGGAGAATTTTCGTATATTCGGAACGGCGACAAAGATACGTCGATAGCAACGTGTGTCGATCAATCGCGTCACGGGGAGCCTTCGCTCCGACGAGGGAGCAAGGATATATATATACATATACACATATATACATATATACATGTATTTACGTGTGCATATATACATGTACAGATGTCTCTTTCATTGGAAAGAGTATAACGATTAGCCGAACTGTTATTTAACTGAGTGACGCCGGCCGCCTTGGGCCTTGGAGCCTTCTCCGCGGTATAATATTCCCGTAAGGCCCACGAGCGCGTTCGAATCGACCAAGGTAAGAGACCGATTATCGTCGCACTATACTCCTTATTTTGCTATCAGGCTGAACAAAAAAATCACCATGGTGTCGGGGAGGGGCGGGGGGCTGGTTAACGTTCCTTTCAAACGAAACGTGTCGCGATTCTTTCAATGTGACAAGTACATCCTATCCACCTGTGCCAGTAGCGTAACGGTGTTGGTTGCATCAACATTTCCACTATCAAGAGCAAAAGATTCCATTCCCTTCCAATGTTTCCTACCAGGGGCAAAAAAACAAAAAAACAAAAAAAGCAACAGAAATAAAAACGCTACTCTCTATCTCCGCATGTCCAAAATCATTCTTTCAGGTTGCAAGTTCGCACTCGCTCTAAGTATCCGAGTGCAATACCGAAAAAGAAAAGTATACCGAGTTTAAAGCGGTTTGCGCGCGGTTTGGCCTTGCTTTGTGTTGTGTACAAAATCGCAAAAAAGTATGTTCGAACAATGAGAGAGAGAGGGAGGAAGAGAGTCATTGAGACATCAAAGAGACACCATTGTCTCTTTGATAATGCCTGAAAAGGGGTGGTGCGAACATGAAAAAAAAACAAAAAAAACCAATGTATATATTTTACCTGTGACAAAGTTCAGTTTATAATTACAAAAGTATAACGCGACAACCGTTCAGTACAAACAAAAAACAAGAGAAAAAGAACCAGAAAAAACACCAAAGTAACGAGCAAACGAAAAAACGAAAAAGTAAATAAAAGTTTCGAAAAAATGTGTCGTAAAGTATCTGACGTGGTTCGGATAGTGCGCGTTGCACCGTCGAGAGCGAGTACTGCACGATCTCTTTTCGATACAGGTAAGCCCCTACGCCGCTGCTGATGCGGCACGCAAATGCCGCATTCAGTAGGTATATTACAGTTAATAAAAATACAAAACGTAACGTTACGAATATCGCGCTCTTTTCATTTTTTTTGTTACTTTCGTTTTCTTTCTACGGAATACCAAGAGCCCTCCAGCACGTAAAAGCATATTTGAAGAAAACGAGCGAAAGAAAAAGCAATGAAAAAAAGAGAAGAATCATTAGACAATGCATACATTTTTTTTTTTTATATTGTTTCGCCACGAGACGACGATCTTCACGAGGCGTCGACGAGGTCGCGGAAGAGGAGGCTTTAATGCGATCGCTTGTTCGCAGGCTGATATAAGTCTTCGCGGGCACGCACAAGATCGGCGTACACGAGCATGGACTCGGGTTCGGAGAGTTCCTCCTCGGAGGGTTACAACGGGCATCGCGGTCGAGCAACGACGCCGGAAGACTCGCCGGTCCGTCGGGCCGCGTCCGGCTCGCGTTCTCGACGAAAGTCCTCGGGTAGTTTCACATCGTCGCGCGGTAAATCACCGCAGTCGCCGCCTGCCTCGCCGCAATCGTCCAGGCCACCATCGCCAAAGTCACCGAGCAGCGATCATCGCGGCTCACCGCGTTCGCGCGATACGACGCCCGACAAGTCGCGAAGCGCTTCACCCAAGTCTTATCGTTCGGCTGTTAATTCGTTGGATTCGCCGGGCTCGAGTTCCCCGCGTTCGCCGTTGCGCGAGGCTCGATCAACCACCGCGCGATACAACAATTGCGGCCCGAGTTCGCCGAAAGCGACGAACGACGGTAGAGCGACGCCTAAGTCGTACGGTTCCGGGCCTACGTCGCCGGGCTCGCGCGAACATTCGCCAAAGTCTTACAGGAACAGCGGCCACAGCTCGCCGAAGTCGCCCGGCTCCGGGCGCAGCACACCCAAGTCACCGCTCTCGGGTAGAAGTTCGCCCAAATCGTACAAGTCGTTGAACGACGAGAAACACGATAAATCGCCGCAGCCGAGGTCGTCGCCGACGGCGGCCGAGCGTTCGGATTACAACGTCCTCGACGGCGAGCAAATATCGGACGGCGACATCGACGAGGAACTCGACACGGCACGCAAGTCCAAAGTTACGTCCATGACCCACGGCGAGGATTTGTCGGACGTCTCCGATCTGGACAGCATGGACGGCGTCGAGGAGAACGAGGAGGAGGAGGACGCGCCGGTGCAGCCGCCGCAACAGCAACATGGACCACCCAGACGCGATCCTTCACCCGAACACGATTCACCCGAAATCGCGCAAAAACCACCAGCCTCGCCCGAGATATCCAAAGCCGAGAACGAGGAGAAAATCGTCGCTGTAGGATTGACCGAGGAAAACGAGCAACTCGACTTCGAGGCCGAAGGACAGTGGAAAGATGAGCGGGAGGATGGTAATTATGTAGGGTAAAGCGGCCAGTGCATGGACGCGGACCAGTGAATGGACAAAAGGTTGTTCATACTCGAAATCAGTAGAGAATATGCATTGTCTGTATAAACTCGAATCACTATAATTTAGGGAAAAAAATCGCAACTGGTTCAAAGTATCTCTTAAGCCCATTTGAAAGAAATCAATTTTTTGAAAACTCTACAGTGGTGTTAGCCCGTAAAACCGATTTCTCAGTTTAATATTGAATTTTCACGCTACACGGAATTTTTCTAGTTTGTGGTACTTGCACATCGCGCAACTTAGTTACGATACGGCTGTGCACAGTAGGTGTTAAGGGAGCTTTCCAGTGTGACAGCCCGAAAAATCGCTGTTTTTCGCGATTTTTTTTTTTAAAGAAAAAATAATCTAATCGGTCTGGTTTTTTTTTTGTATATTAATTGGGTATTGAAGAATACAAAACAATTTTTTAAAGATCGATTTATTTATTAATTAATATCTATAAAAATGATGAAACAATTGTTGCAGAAAATGCACTTGGATGTGGTGTCCACGTTGGGGGTCACAATTTTGATCTGAAACAAAAAACACAAAAAGATTATTGATCGGTATATAATTGGCTTTCGTGCTATGGAGGCTTTTTTTTTTTTTTTTGCAAAAATGGCGCCGGTTTGAACAAAAAGTATCGATTTTAGCATTTTTTGGCAGTTTTTTTTACAAAAAAATAGGAAGATGTCAAAAAAAAAAAAGCTTCCATAGCACGATAAACAATGACGTTAAGAATATTGTGTAAAAAATTCAACTCGATAGCTTTAAAACTCTGCCCTCCAAGTTGGACACCGTTTTGAAAAATGCTGTTTCGAGAAAAACGCGTTCAAAGTTTCGCTGTAGCTGTAGCGCTCCGTTGCCTTCTTCCAAGAAATGCTGTACAGTAACCGAAATAATCTGAATTTCAGCATGAAAATTTCAGTGAATATTCGGAAGAGTGTATACTATTCGATAAAGCAAAAAAAAAAAAATCGATTTTTTGAAAATTTCACACTGGAAAGCTCCCTTAAGGACGTTGAGTCCCTACGAAACATGTTAATGTTAATTGTTCAATAAACAGATTTTTAATCGTCATGAAATTTTTACACGACCTCCCGAATACTTCATGTAAAAACATACCAAATTTTCAGAATTCTATCATCATTGCTTCAACCTCCTTAGGGGTTGGAATAAAAAATGATAAGAAAATTCGGAAAATTTGGTATGTTTTTGTACGAAGTATTTAAGAGGTCGTGTTAAAATTTCACGACGATTAGGAAGCTCGTTATTAAAAAATTAACATTTTGTTAAGAACAATTTTTAAAAGAAATAAAAAAAAATTTATCAATAAACTTCGTTTTGTTTCCGTTGCTTTCAGTATATTGTAGATATTACAAAATTGAGAGGTCAACAAAAAAACTTATTGCAAAGTTACATCCGTTTCCATAAGACAACATTTAATTTGTGAATGTTAATTGTTCAATAACGAGCTGCCTAATTGTCGTGAAATTTTACACGACCTCTGAAATACTTCATTAAAAAACGTACCAAATCGTCAGAATTTTATTATCATTTGCGATTTGGGACTCAACATCCTTAAAAACGCGAACGCAATAGTTCTTACAATTTTTGAGGGTAGGTTCAAGTTTCATTACTTGAGAAGGAATCAATCTTTGATTTTTTGCAATTTAAAAAAATAAATTCGTAATAGGTCAGGACCAGACATCCTTATTCGCTGGTGCTGTATTCTAACCTCTTTCCAGTGAATGTACATATTCTGTTCTGATATTTCTCAAAGCAGAGTAAAAAATGTCGCTTATCTGCTGAAAATTGCTAAATTAATTATTGTTAAGATATGACAATGTACATTTCATTAAATGTTGTCATAAAATCAATTCATTCGTTTTTTGTTATTTTTCGCAAACCTTAATGTTCTATTTCTCTGTCGAAACAAACTTTGGTAGTTTTGTTTGAGAATTAAGATGCAAATAAGCTTCGTGTATTTTCCACGAAATCGTAATAACGAATACAATACTCATATCTATAAGAATATTATAATTATGGTGCAACGCAGTGATCTCCGAATCTAGCATTTAATAAAAATAAATCGTATTGCTTGACAGCGTTCGTCTACACCACACGTCCATTTACTGGCGGTTGAGCGTCCGTTTACTGGTCGCTTCGTCCATTCACTGGCGATTTGGTCATTTCGCTACTTATCTATCAATTCCTTCAATATTATTTCTTGCAATTCGAAATTTTTTTTCTACTATCGGAATAATATTTTTCGGCAGCTATAGCCATTGTAAAATTCGTTTTGATAATTTACATTTTACAGTCCATTCGAGTCCCACAGTATCGTTATTCGTCCATTTACTTGTCGGTTTCCCCTACATTGATCGTAACAAAACCGTTTTTCGCTCAAGTAGACTAAAAATTCGTTAAAGTCCGCGAAAATACAGCCCGAGACGAGAATTCCTAAGGATGAGTAGCCTCGAGTAATAAAATTTGACCCGTCACCGCGTATTCCCTGATCGATTGTTTGATTCGCGGAATCGTTTCGAGCGGTAACTTGGGCGAGGAGAAAAAAAATATCTGCTGGAATCGCTCGTCCGAATGGCATCACTGATCTTTGGCTGTTCGCCCCAGGTGAGACCGAAATTCCACCGCTGAGGGAATTCAAAGAGACGACGGAGACCGAGGCCAACGACAAGACCAACGAGAGCGAGAAAGCGAAGGCGGCGGCGGCGAGCGCCGCCATTGCCGCGGTCGCCGCGGCCGAGGCAGGCGAAATAGACGACGAGGAGGAGGTGAAAGAGGACGGCGAGAAGGTCGAGTCCGAGCTCGAGGAGGGTGAACTGAGTGACGGTGAGGACGCCCGGCCCGAGGAGACCGAGCCGAGGCCGGTCTGTCGTTTCTACAATCGCGGCCAGTGCACTTGGGGCGTAAGCTGTAGATTTTTACATCCTGGCGTCACCGACAAGGGCAATTACACTATGTTCGATATGATCAGACCAATGGCGTTCACGCCACACGCGAGTGGTGGCCCCCACGAGTTCAGGCCGCACATCGAGAGGCCACCGTTGGTGCGGCCGCTCACGGGCTATCCGGCTCATCCCCATCCGACAAAGGTCGAGGAACTTCCGGCCGAATCAGCCTGGGAACGAGGCTTGAGACACGCCAAGGAAGTGAGTTTGTTTGCCTTTGTTCGGATGTTGCCTATTTTTGATAAGCCTTTTTCATTTTTCAACATAGTTGTTAAAAAAGTTATAATTTGTAGAAATGCCATGCGAAAAACCAAAAGCAGATGATTTTTCTCGCGAAAAGCCGTGAATAAAAATTTCGTCTTTTTCGCTCATGCCGTTACAGATGATGCGCAAAGCCAACAAGCGCAAAGAGTCAGACATGGACTTTGAGGAGAAGAAGATGAATCTGAGCCTAGGCCAGGACGAGTTGGAGCGCGAGGCGGGCTACTACGTGAGACCGTCCAGCCCAGAGCCACCTGTCGAGAGATGGCCGCCGGTCAGAGAAGTCGTTTCGCGCAGGCCACCCGTGCCCAGATTGACGCCGGAACGCTACGTCGAAGATCCCGAGGCGTACTATCCACCCGCGGCCCCTCCCGAATATTATGGGTATGCTAGCGCCGCTCTTCCTCTCAGTGCTCACGACGAGGACCGGTTTTCTTTTCATTTCGTTCAACCGGTATCTTCAATTGAAATATTATCATATTGGTTTCGAAACTGTAGGTACGTTCGGTAATTTGCCCAACGTCGTTCACGTTGCAATTCGTTCTACGTAATTTTCGGACGACTTTACGAGAGCCAACGAAACTTATTGCGATATCGAAAAGTTGCTGCTTGGCGTCACGTGACGTGTTGCATGAGCTGAGTAAAGCGTTCTGATTTGTTATTGACATAGAACGTTTTACAGATACGTTCAGAATCCAATTTATTATCATAATGATAAAAAATAAAGGCACGAAGACAGAACGTTTTTCAATGTCAACGACGGTAAGTTGCATCGGATTATTGTAATCGATGTAATACTGATACATCTAAAAAAAGAAATAATAGTCATCTTGGCACCATTGCTAATATTGCCAATAGATTAATACGACAAAATATTGATACAGTAACTACAATTCGCGTAATGTTGATTCGAATTTAAAAAGTCGTCCGCTATAGTCCATCTTACTGTATAAAGACTCGCGGCGTGTTCGTCAGTGATTGTAGTGCCCAGTGGCGTCGATTTTTTTTAATTACTTGGCGTCAAGACGCTGCGGGAAGTCGGTGAAGCAGCAGGGAATCGAGTGCCGAAGTAGCCCGGACTGGCCAGAATGTTCTAGAAGACTCTAGAAGGTTTCAGAATGTTCTAGAACGTTGTAAAATGTTCCCAAAGATTCTAGAATGTTCCACAATGTTATAGGATCTTCTAGAAGGTTCGAGAATGTTCCAGAATGTTCGAAAATGATCTAGAATATTCCAGAATGTTGTAGAATTTTCCAGCACATTCGAGAGCGTTCTACAATGTTCCAGTATGTTATAGAATCTTCCAGAAGGTTCGAGAATGCTCTGGAATGTTCCAGAGTGTTCTAGAACTTTCCAGAATGTTCTAGATTTATCCAGAATGGTCTAGAATGTTCCAGGATTTTCTAGAATGTCCCAAGGTTCTGGACCTTCGCAGGTCCGGGTTCCGGAATGTTCGACAATGTTGCAGAATGCTCCAGAATGCTATAGCATCTTCCAGCAGATTCGAGAATGTTCCAGAATGTTATAGAATCTTCCAGAATGTTATAGAATCTTCCAGAAGGTTTGAGAATGTTCCACGGATGTTCGAGAATACTCTGGAATTTTCCAGAATGTTCCATAATGTTCTAGAATGCCCCAGAATATTATATAATATTCCAGAAGTTTTCAGGATGTTCTAGAATGCTCCAGAACGTTGTAAAATTTTCCACAATGTTCTAGAATTCTCTAGAATGTTATAAAATCTTCCGGAAGGTTCGAGAGTGTTCCAGGCATGTTCGAGAATACTCCAGAATGTTCCAGAATAATCGAGAATATTCCAGAATGTTCCAGAATAATCGAGAATATTCCAGAATGTTCTAGAATGTTCCAGGATGTTCGCGAATGTTCTGGAACCTTCCAGACGGTTCTGGACCATCGAAGGGACACCCTGTTCATTTTTCATTCTTTCAATTTACATTTGGTAGGCGCTGGCTGACTTTTTTCGAGCGAAGCGAGCGTAACTCCGGCTAGATTCAAATAAAAAAAGAAGTAATTCATTCAAATCGTGTCCGAGTGGTCGAAACGTGTTTTTTTTTCAACCTTTTCTTTTTTTCGATCGTGTGAACGAACAGTGGTCGCGACCGGAGAGTCCAGTACAAACCGGAGCCTCGCCCCGGGCCAGATTATCGGGAACGTCTCGATTATCATCCGGGACCGCGGGGCCCGGCGCCGCACTCGGTCTCGCCACAGCCGCATCAGCGTGAACGCGAGGGCCACAGAGAGCGCGACTACTACGAGAAGTACGAGAAGAAGCACAAGCGACCGTCGAGGGAGGTGATAGTTGAACGTATCCCACCGACGAAGCAATGGCGAGAGGAAGAACCTCCGCCGGTCGAGCGGGGACGCGGTGACGAATGGGCCGATCCATGGATGCGACACAAATCGCCGACCGCCGTGCGACGTAATGCAAATTCCACGAGACGATCGCGGAGACAATCTTACTCATCCGGATCCTCATACTCCACTACAAGGTAATCTTCGCTCTCGTCACTTTTCGGTTGCAATTAGGACGCTGAATACGTTTTCGCTGTTTTCCGAGAGATGGCGTTGCCAGAACTGCGTGCGTGCAGTTTAAGATGGTAACCAGTGAATGGACGAATAACGACACTGCAGGATTCAAATGGACTGTAACGTGGAAATATCGAAAGGAACTTTTCCAAGGCTATAGCTACCGAAGATATTATTCCGATAGTAGAAAAAAAATATTCGAATTGCAAGAAACGATATTGAAGGAATTGATAGATAAGTAGCGAAATGACTAAATCGCCAGTGAATGGACGAAACGACCAGTAAACGGACGCTCAACCGCCAGTAAATGGAGCGTGTAGCGTAGACGAACGCTGTCATGCAAAACGACAGAAAAGGCACGGAAATAATCTGAAATAAACTAGAAAATCGCTCGTTACTCGTCACAGGACTCGTAATGACGGTCTGTTTACTGGCATGTGACGTCACCTAGAGATCCAACCAATCCCGGCGCGTTTTCGTTCACGTGACCAAACGTTAAAACTGATCTAATTCAAACATTGAAATAAACGAAAATAATGCGTATTTTTTTAAATAAAATGATAGAAAATACTTTCAAACACTATTCTTTCAGGGCTACAAGAGAATGGACCGTATTTTTAATATAGTCAAATACTCTATTCTACAGAAGTAACGTTAGGGTGACCAAACACATAATCCAAAAAATTACGGATGTACAATGAGGTCCTTCCTCGAGGAATCAAGCCTCGAATGTGAATACTTCGAGTCATCTGGTCCAGCGCTTTTTCCTTTTTTTATAACTAAGGGATAACACCACTCTAGCTATGGGACTACGTAGGGATTTTTTTTAAATCCAATTTTGAAAACTGGCGCACTTTGAAAGAAATAAATCGATTTTTTGCCCAAAAAATAAGCAGTAAATTGTTCATAAGGAAAAAGTTTACATTTAATCAAAAATCGGCTACGTACTCCCATAGAGAATGTAATTGTGAAGCTACTATCATAATTTCAAATCGATCCATGCAAATGTTCGGGTAATCCGTCCTCCCAATTTGATAAGTTTTGGCGGAGCGCTCCTAGGGGCTGCGGCAAAATCGATAATTGAACCTTTAAAAAAATCGCTACAGGACCAATTGCATATTGTTTTTATGACCCGAAAGTATTTTTTAAGCAAAAAAAAAACGATTTTTCCAAAATTCCAGAGTGGTGTTGTCCGTTAACCCTTTCAGTCATGCATTTTTCATCAGCACCGATTTTGATGAAAATTGGTACTCGGAGGTTTTCGGGGTCGCTGATTACGAATCGGGCATTAGATTTTCAAAATTCAAAATGGCGAATCCAATATGGCGGACGTGAAATTCCAAATACTTATCAATTCTTCTAAAACTTCGTACTCAGGGGTTTTCGGGGTCGCTGATCACGAATCCGGCATTAGATTTTCAAAATTCAAAATGGCGGATCCAATATGTCGGACGTGAAACTCCAAATACTTATTAATTCTTCTAAAACCTTATACCCAGAGGTTTTCAAGGTCGCTGATCACGAATTTGGCAATAGATTTTCAAAATTCAAAATGGCGGAACCAATATGGCGGACGTGAAATTCCAAATACTTATTAATTATTCTAAAACTTTGTACTCAGGGGTTTTCGGGGTCGCTGATCACGAATCTGGCATTAGATTTTCAAAATTCAAAATGGCGGATCCAATATGGTGGACGTGAAATTCTAAATACTTATCAATTCTTCTAAAACTTTGTACTCGGGGGTTTTCGGGGTCGCTGATCACGAATACGGCATTAGATTTTCAAAATTCAAAATGGCGGACGCGAAATTCCAAATACTTATTAATTCTTCTAAAACTTTGCACTCGGGGGTTTTCGGGGTCGCTGATCACGAATTTGGCATTAGATTTTCAAAATTCAAAATGGCGGATCCAATATGGCGGACGTGAAATTCCAAATACTTATTAATTCTTCTAAAACTTCGTACTCAGGGGTTTTCGGGGTCGCTGATCACGAATCAGGCATTAGATTTTCAAAATTCTTTTGAATCTAAAACACGGATTTTAATTTTGCAGTCATGCATTATTTTGGTTGCAGAATCATCTCAAATTAACTGAAATATTTATTTCTAATGTATATTTGAAGGAATATTCCTGATAAAGTAGGATTTTATATGATTGAAATTTTTATTGTTACATTGCCCAGTTGGATCGACTATACCGGATCCGCCATTTTGAATTTTCAAAATCTGACCTCATATTCGTGATCAGCGACTCAAAAACCCCTAGCAAGTGGTAATAAATTCAATACCGGAAGTTCAAATTAAACTTTAGGTCAATAAATTAGTCAAATGAAAATTAGGTCAATAAGCGTATTTTTTTCCGAGAGCATTGGATTCTTACAAGTGTTAAGTATGTAAATCTGATTATTTTTAAGAATCTGACGGAAATTGGGTTTTTGTGCGTCGTCTCGGGATTCCATCACAAAAGTCCGCAATTTTAATATTTTTGTGTCTCCGTAATAAGGTCGATAACCGGCCCTGAAATTTTACAGAGACGATGATTAATGCATATAGCGAAGCTCAAAAAAAAATTGTGAAAGTCCTATGAATTGAAGCCTGTCGATAGGACTGCCTTAACGCGTTACCCCCACTTGTAGCGCAAAAAAAGGCCTTTTTCATGAATTTTTTAAAAGAAAACTACAAAACTTTTTTAATCGATCAATATACCATCTTAAAGAACACATCTTGAAGAACTTTCAGTAATTTTTTTATTGTAAAATATTACATTGTTTAGTGGCAAATGGCCGTCAATGAAATAATGTTTTTATATACACGGTTTGCGGTGACCAACATTGCGGCAAAGTGGATCATCTGAAAAAAAAAATGCGGATGGATTTAGTCAAATATAAGTATAAACTAGTCTTTAATCGAAGGATTTTAAAAAATATTCATTTTTCACAAAATGGCGGACAGTCAAAGTTAATGGTTCGATTTTAACGAAAAAAACGGCCGTTTTTTGGCTATAAAACGGCCATTTTTTTTCGAAAAAAAAAATCGAACGATTAAAGACTACATTTTTATGTATTAAATAAGCCTGCAAAATTTCAAGAAGATCGGTTCATTAGTGTTCGAGTAATCTTGGTCACCGACTTCAGAAATGCCATTTTGAGAAAAACGCGTTTAAAGTTTCAATTTCAGTTCTTCAATTCACGGATTCTTTTCTTTCAACGTTCATATCTCAGTCAATTTTGTTCGGATCGACTTGAAATTTTCAGGACATATTCTCAGATACTTATACTTCAAAAAAATGCAATAAAAAAAATCGATTTTTTCAAAATCGCAAGTGGGGGTAATCCCTCAAATAACGCCGCCGAACGTTCGGTGCATGTGGTCGTATTTTTCTTTCCTCATCGTCAGTCAACACGTTGATATATGACGTTCGATTGTGATTTTTACAGCTCTAGCCGCAGTTCGAGCCGCTCTAGCTACACATCTTATGACTCTCTGTCCAGGTCCCGATCCCCATCCCCTTCCTCGCGGCCCCAAAGAAGCAGCAAGGGAAAGGCCCCGTCCTCGCCACCGGCTCAGAACCCACCGGCAGTAGTGGCGCCGCCACCGCCCCAACGCAGCGTTATGCTCATGAATCCTCCAGCTCCCTCTCCCCGTCCTCCCAAGGGCTCGATCTCACCCACTAGCGGCACTCTTCATCGTCGCGCCGGCCTCAATCCACCGGCCCCGAGTCCCCTCACGGCTCAACGTCATCACGACAAAACCAGGGACAAAGCTGCACTCGCTGCAGCCGCAGTTGCCAAAGTCATCAAGAGCCGATCGCGATCTAGGTAACTACGGGCGTTTTACTGTTTGATGTTATCTGTTAACCCCTTCTTTCACTCTGGGGTTTTTGAGGGTGCTGATTACGAAACTGAACTCAAAATTCGATTCTTTTTACCAAAAAAGGAGGAAAATTATTTTTTTATTCGAAAACAGCCGTATTTTTTGGCTGGAAAAATTACAGAGTCTTCCAGTATGTCCGACGATATCGCAAAAAAATCGCCAGAGTCGCACGGAGCGAGGTCCCGGTATAAAAAAATTACTTTGTGGTTTCATTTTTTTAACTCTAGAACCTCGATCCGTGCCACTCTGGCGATTTTTTTGCGACATCGTCAGACATACTGCAAGACTCTGTAATTTCTTCAGCCAAAAAAATGGCCGTTTTTCAAGTTAAAAAAATTGTCCCCCTTTTTTGGTAAAAAAATCAGCTTTACCGGAACGAAAAAATTATTTCAAGTCGTCCGCTCGAAAGCTACCACAAAAGTACACCTTTTATGTACAGACATTTTTTTCAGTTACTTCTAGTTTCCGAGATTTGTTTGGAAAAAAACGGCATTTTCTAAAATGTTGAATTAAATTATCCGAAAAAATTCACATAGAATGCCTTTCAGTAGTACTTCGATGTAACCAATTATGGGGCAGATCTGAGATGGTCGAAAAAAAGTGGCTGAATTGACGGAGAATCCCTTATATATATATATATATATATATATATATATATATATATATATATATATATATATATATATATATTCTTTCTGCGCCAAAAAGAAACGCTCCGATGAAAATCCATCTTCTTCGGTATCAGACGTAACGATAATAATCCCCAACGAATAATTTCACATAGCAGTTCGGGTTCGGAAAGCAGCGGGAGCAGCAGCGATTCAAGCGAGACGAGTTACTCGTCGGGATCCTCGCTCGACGTGCGTCGTCGCAAAGCGTCTTCGCCGGCATCATCGCGGAAAGAGGCGAAGGGCATAGACGCGTTGAAGCTCACCGGTGCGAAGCAACAGATCAAATTGACCCTCAAATCATCGTCGAACAACATACCGCCGGTGAAGAAGGTCGATCGAAGCGCAACGATAGCCGGCAAGAAGAGACCCCTCGAATCCCCGCCGTTGTCCGAGAGCAAAGCGAGCGTCGCAGCGGCCGCTGCGAAAGCAGCCAAAAAAGCGACGTCGCGACGCGAGGAATTGCTGAAACAGCTGAAAGCCGTGGAGGACGCGATCGCCCGCAAACGATCCAAGACTTAAGTCTCGGACGCACGCTGAAAAAAAGAAAGAAGAAAGAACGAAAAAGAAGAAGAAAAAACAAGAGAAGAAAGTTCACGAGGGGGAGAAAAATGAAACCGACTCGCTGAACACAACGAGAGACAAGATATAACAAACAAAAGTGTACAACTTAGACCGCTGCATTGATTTATCTATTGCTTGATATAAAGAAAAACGATGAAAAAAAAAAAATGAACGAAAAGACCAATGTGACGTCATAATAGGCTATAATTATAGGTTAAAATAAAGAACACTTTGTTTTTAAATTTCAAATCTCTCGACGACCTCATTCTTCTTTTATTTCCCGGGCATTCGCCAAAGCCGAGGTTATCGCTGCCTGCATTTTTTGCTTTACGTACAAAAATGAACGCTATATTTGTATAAGTACGAGATCGCGATGAACGTTCGCGTTAGCTGAGTTCTTTCGTTAAAAAAAAAAAATCTTCGATGCGGATGCGGAAAAGTTCAACCGGAAGCTTTCATAAATTATTATTTTATGTATGGGGGGGTGGGGTGTAGATATACATTAACTATGTAAAAAAATGTATTCTATAAATTTAATTTTTCACGTAAATTAAAGAAATGTTTTTCTCGTAAGTGATGCGAGATTTCGAGGTTGAACTTTTATCGGACACATATCTGGAAACAAAAATTCAGCATCCTTTCGCGTCCCTGAATATCCTCAAGGTAAAATGTCGCCTTAACGCCTACGCTCTATGACATGACGGTCGCTGCTTCTATCGTTGGACAATACACAATACATAAATAACGGAGAGCTGCCCATACTACGTATTACGAGTAAGAAAAAAAAGAGAGACAAGTTAATGTGTGTACACTTGTACTGAAATACTGTCCAGTGTTCGTGAATTTTGTTCGACGGATTGTTAGGGCAGGACGACTCTGTTCTTTATTTCTCTGTTCCCACAAGGAACATCCCTCGGGTGACACCCTTCGATTTCGTTGAAATTCGGATATGTTATAAAGCACCGAAAACTAAGCGATACGTATTTTTTTTATCGGCGGAAAAACGGTTTTAAGGGGTGAAACCACCCCTCGGAAATAGGGGTGTTTTTCGTTATTCCTCGATAACGTTATCGTTCTCATATCCAATGTATAGTACGCGAAAAAATAAACATTGTTGCGATTTGAAATTTTTTATCTCGTACCGTTAAAACGTTATCGACGAACAACAAAAAACGTCCCCATTTTTGAGGGTGCGTTTCACCCCTTAAAACTGTTTTTCGGCCGATAAAAAAAATACATATCGCTTACTTTTCGGTGCTTTATAACATGGCCAAATTTCAACAAAATCGACGGCTGTCACCTGAGGGATGTTTCTTGACAGACACCTCTCTACTTCAATATCTCTATTCTGGAGCAGATTTAAGGGCAGATATACACCTAGGAGCCGGACGAAAAGGTCATTTTCGTGAATTTTTTTCAAGGAAAACTATTTGAAATTTCGGACTGGGGTTTTAATTATCTAAAAGTATATACATTTAAAAAAAAATGTTTAATTTTCTTTATTTAAAAATATCAAAAATATACAAGGATATTGTACGATCCTTGAAAAATTGCACAAAAATGACCTTTTCATCCGGCTTCTAGGTGAATATCTGCCCTTTAACCTACTCCAGAATGAACATTTAAGGATGTTGACTCCCAAATCGCAAATGACAATAAAATACTGAAAATTTGGTACGTTTTTGTACGAAGTGTTTCAGAGGTCGTGTAAAAATTTCACAACAATTAGGAAGCTCGTTATTGAACAATTAACATTCACAAATTAAATGTTGTATTATAGAAACTGATGTAACTTTGCGATAAGTTTTTCTGTTGACCTCTCAATTTTGTAATATCTACAATATACCGAAAGCAACGGAAACAAAACGAAGTTTATTGATAAATTTTTGTTAAATTTCTTTTAAAAATTGTTCTTAACAAAATGTTAATTTTTTAATAACGAGTTTCCTAATCGTCGTGAAATTTTAACACGACCTCTTAAATACTTCATACGAAAACATACCAAATTTTCCGAATTTCATCATATTTTATTTCAACCCCTGAGGAGGTTGAAGCAATGATGATAGAATTCTGAAAACTTGGTATGTTTTTACGTGAAGTATTCAGGAGATCGTGTAAAAATTTCATGACGATTGAGAAGCTATTGAACAATTAACGTTAAGGGAGCTTTCCAGTGTGAAATTTTCAAAAAATCGATTTTTTTTTTTTTGCTTTATCGAATAGTATACACTCTTCCGAATATTCCCTGAAATTTTCATGCCGAAATTCAGATTATTTCGGTTACTGTACAGCATTTCTTGGAAGAAGGCAACGGAGCGCTACAGCTACAGCGAAACTTTGAACGCGTTTTTCTCGAAACAGCATTTTCCAAAACGGTGTCCAACTTGGAGGGCAGAGTTTTAAAGCTATCGAGTTGAATTTTTTACACAATATTCTTAACGTCATTGTTTATCGTGCTATGGAAGCTTTTTTTTTTGACATCTTCCTATTTTTTGTAAAAAAACTGCCAAAAAAAATGCTAAAATCGATACTTTTTGTTCAAACCGGCGCCATTTTTGCAAAAAAAAAAAAAAAGCCTCCATAGCAGGAAAGCC
This sequence comes from Ophion costatus, assembly GCA_951751655.1. Lineage (NCBI taxonomy): Eukaryota > Metazoa > Arthropoda > Insecta > Hymenoptera > Ichneumonidae > Ophion > Ophion costatus. Next base: position 2,398,591 of record OX632356.1, read on the forward strand.
AATTATATACCGATCAATAATCTTTTTGTGTTTTTTGTTTCAGATCAAAATTGTGACCCCCAACGTGGACACCACATCCAAGTGCATTTTCTGCAACAATTGTTTCATCATTTTTATAGATATTAATTAATAAATAAATCGATCTTTAAAAAATTGTTTTGTATTCTTCAATACCCAATTAATATACAAAAAAAAACCAGACCGATTAGATTATTTTTTCTTTAAAAAAAAAATCGCGAAAAACAGCAATTTTTCGGACTGTCACACTGGAAAGCTTCCTTAACGTGTTTCATAGGGATTCAACATCCTCAAAGAGCGTGATGTCTGAGAATAGAGAACCGAAGAAAATAATTATCGTCCCGCCACGAGTACTCGGCGTTTCAGATTGAAATGGCGGTCGCTCTGACGGCGGCGCTCAGCAGCGGATTGGGATCGGGTTCCTCGGTGAGCATCGTGACTTTGGCCCATTCGCGTTTTTTGTTGCTCTGTCGGAGAGCATCGATGACGGCCTGTATGTAAAGGCCGTCCTCGAAGGTGGCTGCGAGTGACACGGGCTCCTTGATCCAGCCGCGTTTGTCCTCGACCGGTTGAAACGCCTCGCGCAACGCACCGATCATTTTTTTCAAGCCTTTCACGTAGGGCCGGGGTATGGAGTCAGCTACGGCTGGCAAGCTCGTATCCTCGATTTCCTCGTCGTCGCGATAAATTACTTCTTCGTTCGCGTCGCCGCGACAGCCGTGCAGGTCGCCGCCTCTCACCACCAGATGGCCACAGGGACCGCAAACGAGTACTTCCTGGGTCAGCTGACCGGCAAGATGGTTGCTCAATGTGGCCGTCACCAGCGCGCCGCCCGTCAATTCCATTTGGAAGCAACAAAAATCCGGCGACGTCACGTGACGTATGCCGCTTATGTGTTCCGTCGTTTTCGTGAAGGTTCTAACGACCGCGTGCACCCTCGAGGCCTTCTGGCTTATAAGATAGAATATCAGGTCTATCACGTGACTCCCCACGAGTGCCAGTATGCCGCCGCCCATTGTGTCGTCGCATAGCCAGTCGTAGCCTGGAAGATGAAAGAAAAAGGTCAACACCTTGGACGGTACGATGGGCGACTAGCCGACAGTGAGCTTGAAGTTTGCATCGTTATGATTTTTTTTCTCTCACTTCCTCGTTTTTATTAGTGTCGAACGTTAAATTTTGTAGATTCGGGTCGTGGATCGCTGAATAAGGTGGAGAAAAAATGATCGCGGGGTTCCGGTGGCTTAAGGTAGTCCTATCGACAGGCTTCAATTCATAGGATTTTCATAATTGTTTTTTGAGCTTCGCTAAATATATCAATAATTGTCTCTGTAAAATGTCAGGGTGATACATATTTCATTTTTAACCGACATATTTCGCCGACAAAAATTTTCCACGCTTTTTTTACCAGTCGTGGCCCGAATACGATGCTTTATAATTCCCGCGCCTGACATTGTTTTGACAGATCGACGTTGAAAAGCATGGAGGTTGAACTCGCCTGAATGAGTAAAAAGAGACGGAGATCGAGCGAATGTGGTCAAATATCAAACCAAGAAATACTACGCGAATAGAAATTCGGTGCGATGGTCTAGTGGTTAGCGTGCTCGCCACTAAACCTGCGGACCGGAAGGTCCGGGGTTCGAAACCCAGTCGCGTACATTTCGTCGTGAATTATTTTTCTTCGGCATTTCGCGGCGAAATAAGACTACTTCCACGACTGGGGGGCGAATTGATGACCGGCTGTATTGGCATAGGTTTTCCGCAGTTTCCCTATACCCATGACAGAAATGTCATGATGAATACGATACAGAGGGGGGGGGGGGAAGTCGGCTGCGGTTGCAAGGGGAGGGCGGGATAAGGACAAAAAAGTAAAGAAGGAGGGTGGAAAAAGAAACAGTGGACGGAATGAAACAGGTGTCACAGTGGAGTAAACAAAATAGGGACCAAACGTGTACAGCGTGTACCTAAGGAAAAAATAAATAAAAATACTACGCGAATCGTTGGAATAGCTATTTTTTCATTCTTCAAATTCAATGGGAACATTCATTAAACAGTTTACAAATGGAAAATTTTAGTTATTACGAATTATTTTTTTTTTTGTATATGTTAAAAATGTAAATTGTACAGGTCTCAAGTATGATCAGTGGTATGACTAGTGTGAAGCGATAGGATTACCTTAAATCTGTTAGACCAGCGGTCCCCAACCTTTTTTGGGCCATGGACCGGTTCGATGTCAGAAAATATTTTCACGGAGCGGCCTTTAAAAAGTTGCGAATAAATACACAAAACAAAATGGTACGAACGGTATAGAAACTTCGATATTTTTTAATATAATAATAAAGGTGTATCCACTGTATACTCGTAAGCAAAGTGAATCAAATAAAAATGCCGACGATTTAATCGCTTCGTGTATGCGCAAGGATCAAATTTTATTTTAGCATAATTTTTTAACCATTTCAGACATTTGCTTAATATTTTCGAATTAAAATAAAATATTAATGCTTCAACGAATCGTGGACTAGAAAATCAATATCGAAAATAGTGAAGGCAATAGAAGACAATAAAATAATATACATTATATTATTATATATGAGACAATAAAATAATATATTTACGCAATAGAAATTTTATCTGAATCAAACGAGCGAAATTCAATGTTTCTTGTGTACTCGAATGAACAATATTCATGTTATTAATCGAAACAATTTTTTATTCATCGCAGAAAATGCATTCATTAACTATATAATTTGTTCCTGATAATTTTTAGATAGATTCGACAATATATTGTTCTCTGTTTACAATTATAACTTTTCAATGAAAAAAAACTTTCAATTTTATCATGTCATTAAGGTCGATAACGTTTTATTTGGACTAATACATCCGATTATTTACATCAACAATTTTACAATTGAATCAACGAAATTTCATTCAACAACACCAATGATTTTTTTCTCAGTGCATTTTTTAAAACGAAACATCGTTCAGTCTCAGATAATAAATAAAACGGAAATTCTGTAAGTTATTTATTCTTTCTCTGCGGCCCGGGGGTTGGAGACCGCTGTGTTAGAAAATTTGGGAAGTTCACTAAATGATACTGAAGTGTGCATCATTGGAACGCAACGAAAGTTTTGTAGCTTTATTCTTTTCGACGGATTTAGTCCTTCAAAATCATTCAAACGTTTTTTGGAATCCTTATCAGAGATCTTCAGTCTAAATTTGTAAGAAAATATTTTGGATAACGAAAAAGAGGAAATAAAAAAATTAAAGTGTTTTCAGTGCGTTCCAACGATGCAAACTTCAACATCGTACTAACGAAATAAGTCGTTGCATTTCAACGATGGAAAATTCAATATCCTTAGCCAACACGTGTCTGCAGAGCTGCTTCTTCGTACTGCGAGAAAAGGCCTCCAGGCGGGAAGCCAGTTTACGAGTACGTTTTTTAAAGTGATTTTATTACTAAGAACATGTTTCCCCTCTATATGAACCTAACTCTGACCAAATACTGAGAATTACCTTTTTAGAGGTGTCCAAACAGAAGGGTATAATTTTTGCCACTATTTTATAACCTTCATTGCTATAAAAAATATACTTTCAACAATGATATTACCCAGGCATTAGCACAATTATGTAAAGAAACTATCACCATAAAATTAAAGGTTGGAAACTTTTGAGCCAGTGTACACAGATTGAAAAAAAACGCGTTTGAAGAATGATCTTCATTCTTCATTTGTTCGAAACAACAAATTCAAAGACGTAATGAATTATTTATACTGCTAACCGGTTATTCAGCGATCCGCTTTACTGACAATTTGTGGACGTGAAAAATTCGATTTTCGGAGTTATCAAATTGGTTTTCCGCCTTAGATAAGTCTTAGCTTTGTATTTTTATTGTGTGGGGCGCAACACTTCTGTGGGTCGGTTTGTTACAGCAATGCCATTATCTGTGTTGACCAGCGACCTACGAGAGAATCGTTCCTGAAGCATTGTGCTTCTAAGCCCCATTTTTATCCGCTCCAAATCAGCGAGCTTCTAGATCATTAACAAGCTACATTATTTTGTGCGGTATTGCAAAAATTTGATACTAATGTAACCGCAAACGTTCACAAAGTTTCATACTTTATGCATGCTACGTGTTAATCGACTATTCTGTAAATAATATTAGAAAAAAGGATGCTTGTGAACGAAACTTTTTTTCCCCTGCCAAGCCCCTCTGGGCTACAGACAAAACCCCAGTCCACGCCAATAGCCGCAGCCCGTCAAGTGAGGAAACATCCACACAAGTATATTACGAAACCGTCAAACGTCACTGTTAACCAGTCATGCCCGTCAACAAAAAGCAATCGTCATCTTTTGCCGTTTATGACTAAAGGCCCTGCCCGAAGGCCAATTGACGTGCAGATTTTGCGACGATATTCAACGGAGCTTAAGAATACTGATATTTTTTTGGATATTTTGGCGCACCGTTATGCAAGAGGCTTCCCATTTGGACGCGTACGTCGACGACGGTGACGGAACCGCCGAGATAGCCCTGATCGAGGGCGTTCTTCATGCGGGCGAATGCCGGCAGAAATCTGAGGCTGTGATTGACAATGCTGATGAGCGAGGGATAGTACTGAGCGGCTCTGACCATTTTCAGAGCTTCGCTCTGGCTTAGGCCGGCGGGTTTGTCGCATACTACGTGTTTGCCTATGCCCAACGCCTTGACGGCGATCTGCGCGTGCAGACTGGGCGAGCACACGATGAAAATGAGGTCGACGTCTTTGCGAAGCAAAACGTCGTCGATGCGACTCGTGTGAAAGGGTATGCGTAGGTCGGAGGCGAGATCAGCCGCCTCGGTCAACGTGCGGCCCCAAACTGCCTCGATCTTGAAGCCTTTCTCCCTCAAGAACGGTACTATCACCCGCACGACGCTGCCCGTACCGAACAGACCTATACCGGGCAACATATCCGCGCTGCGATATGTTTTCGTTTCGTAAAAACCCCGGGCACTCGTGACGCGTCACTTCGATTTTGGATTTTTCCCCCGTACGAACTCAATGCGAAGTGTCATAGGTTATGTCAACGGGAGATGACAGTGGGAGCGGCATTGCACCATAGGACGGTGCGGCAAGTAGGCCCGTACATTCTTAGTCGTGCGGGCGAAAACGCGAAAACGATTTTCCACGACGGAACACTTCGACTGTCTTCCAACCCATATTTGTGGCTTCGCTGTTTATATTTTTCTTCTCTTTACGTGTACACAACGACGCGCAGTTTAAATTTCGACGGGTGTTGATAGCGGTCGTCGAACGCGGAGTATACGTAGCGGTACAAGAGTGGGGCTGACCGAGTCGGACTGGGAAGCGTGAAGCGGATGGGGGTGGCGCTGTCGAACGACTCCCTTAGGCATGGAGACTAGAGTAACGGAGGCCGAACGCGTATAGGAAAAGCATTATAAACGTGGACCCTGCAAGTGACGAAAAGTTGTGGTTCTAAATTCAGCCACAGCAAGCGCTAGTGCAGGGAGGGTAGGATATGAAGTATGGCATCGGTGACGCTATGAAGTGAGCGTATATACAAACTGGAGGATGCTTGGTTATCCCCGTTTGCATTTATTACGTCATTCTTGGTTCTTGGCTTTTCGTCGTTGAACGCACCAATAAGATTTACAAGGATTTTTTTATTGCGATAAACATCAGTGCTGTGGACTGCAGTGAGTGATTGCCCCATTACCTGTACGAAAAAAACATTCATATTGTGCATTACATAATAAATATGCGCACATTTTGTTGTTGTCTTTTTTAATTCGTTTGGATTTGATCGCGCATTGTATAAAAATAATTTATTAATAAATCTTTCTAGGGTCTAGGTTGACTTTGCTTTGAATTTTGCCCAACAATATTATCTAATTAACAAATGCACAAATGACAGAATTAATCGACGAACGAACAAATTTACTGTTTTACTCATCTGTTTTGCGTATAACACCGCTTTGAATATTCGCTTCTCTCTCTTTTCTCATTCCGTCTCTGTCATCCTATCTTGAGTACAGCAGCGCCAGCGGATATTTCAGTAAAAATTTTCGCTGCTTTCATAGCCCACGTCCGCAGTACAACGTTCGGGCTCCTTTACTCTAGTCTCCATGCCCTTAGGAGTCGTTTGACGCAGTCGCACGGTCTTAGGGTGCGGCCTCATGCAGTCGCTCGACGCTCGTTTGCAGCGATAAATCTGGTCACGTGACCCTATTTTGAATTTCCCGCGACTCAAATTAGTTCATTTGTCGTTACATATCACGTGACCAGATTTGTCGCAGCAAACGAGCGACGAGCGAATGCATGAGGCCGCACCTTTACGTATGATTTCGAAAACTTTTCTCGTAATTTGCGTACGGCCCCTAAATTCCGCGAACCGGCGACTCGAGAGACTGCGTTAAAAAAAATGACTTTCGATTTCGTGACCACGATATCTCAAAAACCACTGCACCAATCAACATGAAATTTAATATGGTTCTTTTACATATCAAAAAGCAGTGTTTGAACAGAAGAATTTTTTTCCGATCCGTTTTCTTTATGAACGAAAATAGAGCGGTTTTTCTTTCAACGAAAATCGATACTTTCACTTAGGACTGCAGCCATTTGAACAAATCAATATTAAAATATGGACTTTTTTAAATGCCTGTAATCCAAAGTAAATTAAAATTAAACAAATTGCATCCGCCATCCGAGCACTGGATAACATCATGCAAAAACTAAATGCGTTTGATTTTTTTTTCTTTCGTATGGTTTGTTTCCGAGCAGAAGTGGTCGATCTGGCCAAATAATTTGTATCTACTACATCTATGAATATTCTTCAATAAAAAAATCTTAGATACTCTTTAGTGTAAAGCACCCAAAACCTCCTCACGATTCCCATAAAAAAATTATAGAAATTCGACTTTTGCGGCCATGACCTGAACCCGTTAAAATTTTTCAAAAATGCCAAAATCGGAGCATTTTTAAATTCCTGCTTCACGCTTCGACGTTCGATAAGCCGAATCGTCAAAAAATGTTGACACGTCGAAATGACGATATAACCTTCATTCACCTAAAAACGATTCGAAAGAGTCGCTGTCGCACGTTACGATCGTTGAATGGCTAAACGAAACGAAGCCGTTCGTAACGTGCCGAATTCAAATCTCCAAAAGATGCTAAAAGCGTCTCTGGACCACTGGAAAATGTATACAACTCACAAATTGCGACGAAAACGCGAAATGCGCAAAGCTGTGAATTTCCATAACGTGCGTCTCGAGCAAAAAGTGTTTTCCGTATTGCGTAATTGCACCAAAGCCGATGAAAATTTAGAATCCCTCCACGAGGGTTCACCCAATTCGAAGGGACCGTATCAAAGAGCGAGAGAGTTCCAACGTCGGTGCATTTTAAAACGAGCTTGTCGCGTTTGGTACACTTTGACGATTGGTCAACGCCGAAGATCAACTTCGAACACTGAAATTCCCCACCTCAACTCCGCATACATTTTCCAAAAGAACAAACAAAACGAGCTTCGGAAAAAGGTTTCTCAGATTGTCAATTCCCGTGAACTTTGGTACACTTGTGTCTGCCCAATTTACGCGAAACGATGCCACGCGAGTAACTAATTTCCCAGGCAATTGAATTTCATCGCCGCCTAGTACTGCGGAGATTCTTCGCACTGTGGGCTGAGCGCTGCGAGGACGAATCCATCGAAGAAACAAAGTGGAAAAATGCGTGCGTTCATTGGCGCGAAAGGTTGTTAAGAAGAACTTGGCTCGCGTGGGTCAAGTACCGCAAAGCCAAGTTCCAAAGCAGAAACCGGATGAATGAGATTCGTAGATTCCACGTGGAAGGATTGCTCGCCAAGTGCCTGAGAGGTTTATCCTCGGTCAGTTTGAAAAGCGAGTAGCGAAGGTCCTGAGCCTTGAAACTATGCGGATACGAAATGGAAGCTTTGTTTCCGGTATTATATTTCAGTACGCAAACGAAAAGGCAGCTGAGCGGCGGAGGCTGGAAGAGGCTGAGAATCACTGCGCCGAAAAGCTGCTGCGGAGGCATCTCATCGCTTGGCTGCATCACTGTCGCGTCAAGCGAGCGATCGAAAGCGACCTGAGTATCCGGAGAGAAAAGATGGATCGTTCGTGCAAGCAGGGTGCTTTTGCGCAGTGGCGGCTCTGGGTGTGGAATAAGAAATGCCGCAGAAGGAAGACCAACGTATCGAGGAGGCATTACGAGCGAAGTCTTTGGAAGAAGAGTATCGCTGCGTTGAAAAGATACTCTCGCTGGCGAAAGGAGAAAGCGATTCGCCTGGATTATCTGAAGCATGGGACGGCGCTGATAGCGCTGGAGATTCTCAGAGTGCACGTGGACGGATGGAGGATTTGCGTGGTGCGCGTTGCCCAGGAGAGACAGAAGCGTCACCGCGCCGAAGATCATTGGAGTTCCCGTCAACTCCGACGATACTTCTTCGCTTGGAGACGATTTTGCGAGTGCCACAAATCGAAGGCTGCGCGAAAGTACGCGTTGGACAAAATTGGAGAGCCCGTACTGTTGAAGAAATATTTGAATCTGTGGTTCGGTAGATACAAAGCCCTCGAGCCGATTCGTGTCAAGGAAGTGCAAGCTGCGTCGCGCTACGCGACGAAGATACAGTCGCGGGTACTTCGATCGTGGAGGACGTACGCCCAGGAGAAAGTTCTTCGCAGAAACGAGATCGAGGAGGCGCACGAGTTGCACAGGAAATTGCTGCTTCGTCAAGGCCTCAAAGAGATCCTGAAGCTTTGCCTCTACGAAGCCGAATCTCGGTACGAAAAAAGATCGAGGTGCGCGAGGAAAAATAGCGCGGAGGACTTTGATACTGTGAAAAAATTCTTTGCCAAATGGTTGGAGTTCGTTTACGCGAACGAGCGTGGGAAGGATACTGGGCGATTGATTTGCGAAAAGAAAAACCGAAGAAACTTTGAATTTTCTCGGGCTGCAACGGCCTCGAGGCTCGTTCTGCCGGAATATATGCTGAAGCAAAGTGGTATGGGCATTTGCTGCAATAAAGTTCCCATTGGAACATTCGAAGACGACTGGGAAAATGGCGAAAAGAAAAAAGCGTATTCTTCTATCAGCGGCTATTCTACTCCCGAAAACTCTCCGTCGAAGTGTGAAAATACTCGGACGTGGACTGAAACATACAATACTGTAAAATCCAACGACGCAGCTGCACCGTTCACAAATTTTTGTATCTCTGATCGTGCAAAGTAAGGAAATCACATCGTCGAATGATTTATTGGTGGCTCTAGAGTGTGTCGAAAAAAAAACATTAAACCTTAAAACTTCAATCAATAGGTATAAAAAAAATATGCGTATAAAATTTAAGGCGAGAAATCAGTTTAGGAGTACGTTTTTTAGTGATGTTCATGATTTTTCTTTACGAGGTATGAAATAATAGAATGTATTCAAACTTTGGGAATATTTTATATATTTCTTCAAATATTTTAATTTTTTCCAAGCATTTAGTCTAAAAGTATGAAACATATTCGGCTTCGACAGGCCTGAAACGGTTCATTTTCAATTTGTGCTGAATTTAAGGATTTTTTTAAAATTAAAAATATTTTTTTCCGTTAAATCCAGAACGAATGAAAAATAAACCGTTTCAGGCCTGTCGAAGGCGAATTGGAAATCAGAAAATCATTAATAGCATTATTGGACATTAAAATGATGAGCCTAAAAAAATATGATCGAGTCGAAAAAAATAGAACGAAAAATGGGCCCACGATGAGACTAGCTTGAAAAATCATAGAATGGGTCACTCTATTTTCGAGAATTTTTTGAAAAAAAATTAATAAGTCAATCATCGTTTTAAAAAGTTTTCACTTTAGAGGCAAAAACAAACGTTGACCATGATAATTGATCATTTTTTTCATATTTTCTAACGAAAGTATGCTTCAAAATAAAGTATATAGCGACATTTGTCCATACTTCAATTAGTTTAGGAGTTATCAACGTTTAAACGTTTCCAAAACTTCCGAAATCGGCATTTCTCGAAAAATTATAACTCGTAAAAGAGAAGAGATAAAAATCTAAAAATTAGTGTGGATATTCCTTTTATGGAGTACAACTTTACAAAAAAAATCAGAAAAACTAAAAATGGTCGGGTTAACGGGCCAGGTGAAATGGCGTGAAATTTCCCACATTTACTAGGTGTTCCTTTTTGTAAATTGTAAATTTTTTTTGTAAAGAGGGAGATGATGGCGCTGCAGAAGCGGTCTTACGGTCCCTAAACTGATGGCTAGCACCATCTATAGGGAAATTCCGGTTTCATACTTTTGCACCTGATATACACGGCATTTGAGTCTCAAAGGCCAAATAATTTGTAGCAGCCTTCCGCTATTCTTACAAAATTGTTTCAGCGGATTTCTCTTTTATTGTCCAACGAGTATAAATATCTTGCTCCATACGCATTGGTGATTCGTCTTCACTTTGCATGTGGCTCTCGGCGAAATTGGAGAATTCTCGGTGGCTGAACGTTGAATCATTTCGTTCTTTTGATGCGATTGAATTCACCCTGCTGGACGGATGCCTCTCCCAAGATTTCCTTGACTTTGCGTTTCCTCTCCTCGTCGCTCTTGACTCGCTGCTTTATTTGTACTTTGGCCAGGAAAGCACGATCCCTGCGAACTTCGCGAATAGCGCTTTTCGTTTCTTTCTTGATCTTGTGCAGCAGCTTTTCTCTCTCAGCCTTCTCCTTGGACATCGGTCTGTGCTTCTTTCCGTCGTATCTGCAAGAGGACAGAAAAAACGAGGCAATCAACGAAGAACGATTGCGCGTGTCTGGAAAAAATATCGTTCGAGTAAACGTACACTCTCTCGATGCGAGGCTCGTAGAGTCTCAACGCTTTGGGCTTTTTCTTCTCGCGCACGAGGTACTCCAATTTCTTCTCCCCCAAGCTCTTCAAATCGCGACAGACCTTTTTCGCCTGCTTCCGGACGTTTCTCGGATATCTCGCGCGGTCTATCATCGCCAACAACTTGGCGATCGGTGAGAACATCGCGTGGGCGGCTTCCAATTCTTCGAATTGACTCTTCAGTTCAGCCACCATGTTGACGGCGGTGACGAACGCGCGCAACTTGAAATCGTCGTCGATGTCCCTCCTGGACAAATCCTCGGCCCTCATGCAGGCGGACTCCACGTCGATCGTCAGGGTTTTGCAATCCTCGTCGAGAATCAGCAAATTACTCGCTTCGCCGCTGCTCTTGAACGGTGGAACGATCTTCTGCAGCAGCGGCGGAGGCTTCGGTGTGGCCAGATAAATAATTCCGCAAAGAAAATTAACGATCGCCGGCGAAAACCGCTTGCTCATCAGAGTATACTGCAAAGTGTTCACACGAACGAATTAAAATTTCGAAGACGAGGGCATGGTGCGATAAATTATTCAATACTTGACATTAGGCCAATTGAGATGAAGAACATACCTCCAACATGAGGGCGCAGACGAATAGTCCTTTCGCAATGTCGCGACCCCTCTTCACACGACATCGCAGCAATATTTGAGACATGAAGACGAGACTGGGAGTAACAACCGGATGTCGAAAATCCGACGTTGGGAATAGAAGAGATACGAGTTTAAACAGAACTAACTGAAAAAAATATTAAAAAGATTACTCAATGTTTCCTAAGCGTATGTGCTTTTATACAGCACAATATATTTCAGCAATAGCCTGCGCGCTGAATACAGAACCGGGGGTTTGCCGAGTTTTCGGTGGTCAGTACAATTGAAACTCACAAGGAACATCGTAAGCGAAAATTTATATTTCTTCCTATTGACAATTTTGAAGCGCGATTTCTCCAGTTTCCATTTTCACGATGTTTCCAAAATGGCGGGCGTGACAGCGAAAAAAACTAAACGAGCTATTGAATCAAACCAAAGTTTATTTTCTTCAGCATGAAAATCTCTTCTAAGTGAACCAAAAAAGTCATTGGAAAAGTTTTTTAATCATTATTATAGCACGTTAAAGCGTTTTCTTGCGGATTACAGATTCTTATGAACTGATAGTGGCGCAATGTGGGGTAAAAGTGTAAGCACTGGTAAAAGCCTGCAAGGGCATACGAAGAAACATTTAGACTAGAACTAAAATAATATATTTCAGTAATTTGTTGTTTAAGGCCTTCGGCCACACTAACGAGACAGTAATCATGTGCGAATTTAACAATTTTAATTCGATTCACGTCGAATTCAAAAGTTATGTTCCTAATTGCATTTCGCAGAGAAGTACGTACGGAATTTCTGATTAATCGAAAACTTTTCATTCTCTGAGCAATTTATGAGCAATTATAACGCAATTTTTCACCGAAAATTCATTTCTCAAGTTCAAATACCTACAACTTTTGAATAAAACAATCTTTTTTAAATTCCGTACGTACATCTCAAGGTATTATAATGTTCATTGACGAGAATTTTTGTTTTTTGTTCTAGGTAAAAAATTGTGGATGCTAAATGTCACGCCGTGGAGCGCCTAAAAAAAAGACAAAAGAAAATATTAGTAGTCGGCCACTTTGTAAATCGAAAAAATATATATATATTTTTTTTCTATCAGCTTGATATTCATACTAAATAGATGTGTAATTAATTTTATGAAGCACTTTACGTAGCACTTTAGTAAGCACGTACGAAAAAAATTTGCTAAATTCGCACATGATTTTATACCCGTTACTGCGGCCTAAGGCCTTAAGGGGCAACACTACCCGGTAAGCTCAAAAACGAATACGAAGACTGACGTTAAAAAACGTCCGAGCTGTATTGAGTTTTTTTTATCAGCGATCTTTAAAGAAGCCATCTTCTACGTTCTTCCTGATGGAATTTTTCGTACCTTCACTTTTATAACAACCTATGATTTTTTACAGCCTAAGCTCGTGAGCCTCGTTCAAAATCGTTCGAGTGATTTTCAAACTTCAACATAACGTTTTTGGTTTTACACAGTGTTGTTACCCCGAACGAGCAAGCTGGAATGAAAAATTTCTGTTTTTTACCAGCGGGGAGGAATAATTCGAAGACCCACCGTTTCTAAATCGGGATATTTCTTTTGATTCGCTTCGAACTCGTCGTGTTTGCTTCTCAACAGATTTTGAACGCAAGTCGCCGTATTTTGTGGGCTCGCCTGCGCGAGATCGTAGAGGTGAGGGCACAACCTGCGAGAGAAGAAAATCGAAAGGTCAACATGGCTTCGGTCGTTTGAAATTGTATGGTTTTACCTGTCCAATAGCTGGAAGCACTTGGAGATGTCTTCTTCGTTGGTGACAGTTGCCGAGTGTACGACATGTTGCAGCAGATGATCAAAAACTTTGCAAAGTTTATCTCTGTTCCCCTGGCCCAAAGTCCAATGATTGCATTTGATTATTCGCTCGAGTATGATCGATTGGTAGTCAGGACTCTGATCCCTCACGAGAGTATCAAATTCTTCAAGAGTCTCAGGCGCCGCATACGTGTAGGGTAATTCCTGTCGAGCTTTTTCCATGATTAATTTTCTCCTCTGCAAATCGTTTCTTATCTCTCGGATTCTTTCCTCGTTCGGTGAATCTCCGCTTGATCCATTAGCCTTCGGCTGTTCGACGGATGCGTTCGACTCAGGTTTTTTGGGTTTGAGTTCAGAGGTCTCCGGTGTCTGTTCGTCCTCGCTGGAGGACTCTGATGCTTTCAAGTCCGACAAGTCATCGTCATCTTCTTCGGCTTCGTCCTCTTCTTCGTCACTCTCCGCAGCTTCGTCTTCGCCATTCTCAAATTCTTTCGACGCATCATCTTCGCCCGAATCTTGCATCTCAGCGTCTCGAGGATCCTCGTTATCATCCACTCCCTCCGAATCATCATTATTCGCAGTTTCAGCGTTCGTCGACTCATCCTCCCGAGCGTCCGAATCTTTCTCGAATCCCTTGGCCAGTCCATCCTCGTCGTAAGCCAATGTTTCTTCCGTTATATCCTCGATCGCGAAGTCATCGTCGAGATCATCGGCGGACTTGTGTTTCCCTCTGCCGTTCTCCTCTTCCGTGAACCCTTTCATCCTGGACAATCGACCGCGCTCGAGTTCCTCCAGCTTCTCTTTCTCCTCCCTCATCGTTTCTTCCTCGGACTTCAATTTGTCGGTGGGTGTGGCCCGGCTCTCGTACTTCAATTCTCTCACGGCGATGTCGTAATCGTCGGCGCGTGGTTTCTCGACCGGAACATCAGCGTTGGCGCGCTTGGCGCTCGTCATCAGCGGAAGAAGATCCTTCCAGTCGGAATCCAATTTTTCCGTAAGGTCCATCGTCTCTTCGCGCGTCTTCTGCTTCTCGGCTTTGCGTTTCTTCGACTCGACGATCAGCTGATCGATGAGCTCCTTGCGCGACAACGGCGCGTCCCCTCGCGACAACGTACCACCCCCGAAGTGCGCCTCGGCGACGAATCTTTTGTCCAACCTGCCGTCTCGAGTTTCTCCGTCGTCGCTCCACTCGTCGTCGCTCTTCGGATCCTCGAACTTTTCTATCTCCTCGAGCGTCTGCCCGCCGTGCGTCAATATCTCATCGTCGTTGAGACTGAAGATATCTTTCTTTCTGTGCGACTTTATTCGCTCCGCTGCGAATCTCGCCATCGCTCGATCCTCCTGAGACATGGAGGCGTTCTTCTCACCTATACGCCTGTCCATGAAGACGTTGTCCTTGTCCTTCTGCTTGTACTCCACGAGCAACGTGTTCTTTCGCTTGCCGATCGCCTTCGCTCTCGCCACGCCCGGTAAACCCCGATCGGCCTTGTTCTTGCGACCGAGCACCTTCTGCTTGTCCTTGTTTATGTGAACCTCGAAGGGATTCAGAGTCTTCTTGGTCTCTCTACTGCGCTTCTTCACCGCCGCCTCGGACGAGCTGCCCTTCTTGTTCTTAACTTTAGCCATATCGAGCTTCTTCCTGCAATTGGAATTTCGCAATAACAACAGCTGTGTACGCGCGAATAAGTTTGCGTCGTTGATATGCAAAAAAATGATTTTTTTCCATTTTAAAAATATCCTTCGGCAAATTCTAGCAACAAAAATGAATTTTTTCGATTCCCAAATTTCCTTTGGCTAATTCCAGCTACGAAAAGCGGGCAGATAATTTGTTGGATTCTTATTTAGCGATCTATACGCCAAACATGACTTTGGATAACGACGAATGCTGAATTAAGAAACAATTTGTTGCATTCCAATGATGCAAACTTCAAACTCATGTGTCTGCAGCGCAAGCAGACGAATATCATTGAGAGTTATCGTCGATGGTTCAATGCGTGTGAATTTCTATATCAACTCGATGACTGGTACGTCGATGAAGCCAGGTTGGATTCGTAAATTCGAAACGAAGGCTAAAAATAGTTCCAAAAAATTCAACATTGGGAGCATTCGAATTGAACGAGGCACCCGGGTGGAAATTTTCAGAAGTTTGTTCAAAGTCGGCTAAATGGGTACGAAATTTCCGCCCGGAGGTTACCTTGAGGTAAACCATCCGAAAAGATACCCGTTGGACCCGTGATAACGAATAGATAACATTCGAGCGGACATTTGGTCTCCATTTGGACAATATCTGAACGGCCGTTCGCAAATTGCATCGACATCGAGAGAAAATCATTCTACTACAAACATAACCTAGCGGACACAGCAATGACCAATCTCATGCTATTGCGAAATTTGTTCTCTCCGCCGAGATATTTAATGATAACGCTACTCTGTTTATTGAAGTATCTATACACTCACTGAAACGGTAAATATAAACTTTATTCTAATTGTCGCACTTGCACCACGTGTTTCAGTATGAAAACAAAATCACCCGCGTATCAAAATTTAAAAAACTTTCCAGCCTCGCACGGGGCGGGAGCTGCGAGAGTTGCGGAAGCGCGTGAGAAAATTGCCGTCCGGTGGCCGGTGGCGCCTCTCGCCGATCCTCGTGTTTATCTCGTCCTATCCAAACATAACCTCCAATTGACATCCGAATTCGACTCAACGATTGACAGTTAAAATATTCCCGCACGTTTTATCATTCGCTGTTCACGATTGACAACGATCGCTGTATCTCATTCGTGAATACGATGGAAAAAAATAATGACGCTGATAGTCTGAAATCAATGAATCCCGCGGTGATAACCGAGGGACAAGCCGAAATATTGTTGCTGGAGAAGAATGTCTTCTACAATCCGGTTCAAGAGTTCAATCGAGATCTTAGGTATTAACAGAAATTAAAACAAATCTTACACATCATTTTGGAGAGTAGCAATCCGAAAGTTGCGCGAATCATTCGTATACTTCATTTTGCAGTATCCTAGCGCTGAGTGCCTTTTCAAAAAATCTACACGCGGAGAAGGTCAACGACACCGAAACGCAAGATGTCAATGCTGAGCTATGGGTTGCCGCTTCGAAAAAAACGCAACCGCAGGATAAAGTACGTTGTTGCGAAGTTCAGAAAAATGCCCGTCTGCTTGCGATGCTTCTGCGGCTTGAGCATCCTTTATTTTCGTTCCGAGTCTCCAGAATATTTCGCCGTTACACGCGATAACCGGATGATGAAATTTCATAGGACGGAATAACGATATTGGAGGCTTTGTCCGCTACGGGGTTGCGTAGTATAAGATACGCCAAGGAAGTGCCGTACGTCAAGCAGATAGTGGCCAACGATATATCCGCCAAAGCTGTCGAGAGTATCAAGAAAAATATCTCGCACAACAAAGTGGAAGATTTGGTGACCGCGAGTCACCAAGATGCCACGTACGTATATCGACGCGAAGCTTATTTTGCTTTGTTCGTATCTGTCTGTGTCCATCTGTACATATAAAAGAACAAGTCCTGACTGATCCATCAACGCCAGGCCAAAAGCGCCGAGCTGATGCATGAAATTTGGACGGTGGGTTGCTTTTGTGACGTAAGTACCCGCCGAGAAGGGATTTATTGAAATTCCATTCCTAAGGACTTCAACGCAATTATTAAACGAACCTTCTACACTGTGACGATCGTCAGTGAATCTCGTTGGATTTGTAACCCAGCCCTTCTTCCTTTTCCCAGAATCCAAAAACAGTTACATACTTGCCAGTTCCGGAACAAGTTCCGGAAGTCCGGAATTAGGTCTCTAGTATCGGAACTCAGTTCCGGAATTGAAAACCTTCCGATATTGCGTGCTCCGATCGTAATTACCCGCATGGTCAGACTAGTCGGACACGATTGACGGGACGTGAGTTGGCTATCGAATTTCTAGAATGCTCATGTACGAGAGGCGAAAGGATCGTTTCCACGCCATCGACTTGGACCCTTACGGATGCCCGTCGATATTTTTGGACGGGGCGGTACAGTGCGTAGCGAACGGTGGCATACTGATGGTCACGGCCACCGACATGGCCGTCCTAGCCGGAAACTCGCCGGAAACGTGCTACGTGAAGTACGGCGCCGTTTCCCTAAAGTCCAAGTCTTGTCACGAATTCGTAAGGACGCTTTCGTATTTCCCACTTCCGGGAATTTAATCAAATTTGTTTCTTCGCCTCTGGGCTTCTTCGCGTTCTCGCGATTAACGCATTTTTTTTGTTCATTTTCAGGCACTGAGAATTCTGCTGCAACACGTGTCGACGCACGCTGGCCGTTACGGACGTTACATCGTGCCGTTGCTCTCGATCAGCGTCGATTTTTACATCCGCGTATTCGTCCGCGTGCACGTGGGACAATTGCGGTGCAAGAACAATACGAGCCAGCTGGGCATGGTTTATCAGTGCAACGGCTGCGAGTCCATGACCATTCATCGCATGGGACTGAAGAAGCCTGACGGAGGCTACAAACTTCCGAACGGTCCGCCGGTTGATCGATTGTGCAAGTTTTGCCAGCATGCCCATCACGTACGTATTCCAAGACGAGGAAAAGGAACTGCCGGCAATCGATTCTTCGATCGCAAATTATTGAATCTTTTGGATACAGTTGCGTCGATAATTTTCTTTCCGTCGAAACCTCACGTGTTCAAAAAACAAAATGTGTTGAGAAATTCAGCCCTTTCAGCGCTGAAATACACTGGTCCAATCTTAGTGTATTCCTTTCACGAATCCGAATATTTAAGGAAGCTTTCCAGTGTGACAGCCCGAAAAATCGCTGTTTTTCGCGATTTTTTTTTTTAAAGAAAAAATAATCTAATCGGTCTGGTTTTTTTTTTGTATATTAATTGGGTATTGAAGAATACAAAACAATTTTTTAAAAATCGATTTATTTATTAATTAATATCTATAAAAATGATGAAACAATTGTTGCAGAAAATGCACTTGGATGTGGTGTCCACGTTGGGGGTCACAATTTTGATCTGAAACAAAAAACACAAAAAGATTATTGATCGGTATATAATTGGCTTTCGTGCTATGGAGGCTTTTTTTTTTTTTTTGCAAAAATGGCGCCGGTTTGAACAAAAAGTATCGATTTTAGCATTTTTTTTGGCAGTTTTTTTTACAAAAAAATAGGAAGATGTCAAAAAAAAAAAAAGCTCCCATAGCACGATAAACAATGACGTTAAGAATATTGTGTAAAAAATTCAACTCGATAGCTTTAAAACTCTGCCCTCCAAGTTGGACACCGTTTTGAAAAATGCTGTTTCGAGAAAAACGCGTTCAAAGTTTCGCTGTAGCTGTAGCGCTCCGTTGCCTTCTTCCAAGAAATGCTGTACAGTAACCGAAATAATCTGAATTTCGGCATGAAAATTTCAGGGAATATTCGGAAGAGTGTATACTATTCGATAAAGCAAAAAAAAAAAAATCGATTTTTTGAAAATTTCACACTGGAAAGCTCCCTTAACAATTGAGGTAGTCCTATCGATGCACACTAGTCGTACCACTGATCACACTTGAGAAAATTAGTGCTCCGGGATTTTTGAGGTCGCTTATTACGAATCTGAACTTCAAATTTGAAAATTCAAAATGGCGGTGCTAGAATGGCGGACCGAAATTGAAAAATTTACGCGATTTCGATAAAAATTTGTACTCTGGGATTTTCGAGGTCGCTTATTACGAATCTGAACACAAAATTCAAAAAATTTTAATGGCGGACGAAAGTGCAAAAAAAAGCTGGATTCGGATAAATCTTGGTACTCGGGCGTTTTCAGGGAGGCTGAATGTGATGCTGAACTCAAAATGAAGGAATTTTTCATATTGAATTCAATAACATGGTATAATACGATAAATAGGTGGAAATATATGAAGCTTGAGTACCGAGCTTCATCTAAATATCATAGAAAGGCTGCCGTCAACGAATCTCTGAGAAGGTTCTTATATTCATTATTACTTCAACATTCTTTTTTTTGCAGATGGGCGGGCCCATATGGTTAGGACCCTTGCACGATAAATCCTTCGTGTCGCAACTATTAAGCACCCTTAATAACGCCAAGTTGGGCACCGAAAAAAGATTGCGAGGTGTCTTGAGCGTTGTGCTCGAGGAGTTGGACGTACCGCTCTATTACGCCCTCGATCGTTTGGTAAATATCCGCCATCAAACCTCGATGTTTTGTTAACGGGTCTGCACGAGCTTGGGGCCCAAAAACAGATCGATGTTTAATATTTTCGCCGAGGAGGGTACCGGGGAGATCGGGATTTTATAGTAGTACGTAGCCTCGAGAAATCGGATCAAAGAAAAACTATTAAACCAAATCAGAATGGTAAAGCCATTCTACTAGAAAAAATTCAATGTTTTGAACTTGTAAAAATCTGCCCGAATTTGAAGTGAATCGGGCGAATAGATTTTGAGACACGACTCACGCCGTTTCACATAACAGTTAAAAAGAAACAAAAAAAGAACGGTAAAGCTTGATGCTTGATAAAAATCGTCATAAATCGGTCAATTTTATGATATCGAAGTTTGGATCGTCCAGTTAGCTAGCGGCAGAAAACAAGGCCTAACTTTGACAATCGATATTGGGAGCACGAGAATAACACATATCAAAGTATAAAAAAAAAGTTTATTATAATTTTCATACAAAGCGGCGGCGACGGAGTCCATCTGGACCATTTTGTTAAAAAATCCAAAAGTCGAACGACGTTGAAGTTGCGTCGTTGAAACGTAAAGAAAATTATTTTTCACCTGGCAAAATCTATTATTTTTGATCCGGCAAAATTATTTAAATTGCACGAGCAAATTGCAGATAAAATACCAGACCAAAAAATCACGTGACAAAACGCTGCGTGTTTTCGAAACTTCGAGCTCATGCAGGCCCCTCAACGAATTTGCTCGTCATCGCCGAAGCTATGCTTACACGAGATTATCACAGTGCATTTAAGATGAGATCATTAATGAAAGAATGAAATTTCGTAGATGTCTATTGTTCGATGCCAAACGCCACCTATGGTGCTTTTCAGATCGGCACTGTTGAACGCAGGCTACAAAGTAACGTACTCGCACGCAAACAAAGTCTCGATAAAGAGCGACGCTCCGAACGAGGTCATATGGGACATCGTTAGAGCCTGGGAAAAGGTACGTTTCGCGACGCAACACGCGCGTAACCCTGGTTGATGGAAAAATCGCGAATTAACGGTGTGGACGATTACGACGAAACCAAAGTTCCGTTCGATTTTACGTATGCTCCGCAGACGCATCAGTCGAGACGAGACAAAATGCAGAAGGGCAGCGTTGCATTGGCAATCTTGGAAGCTCCGACGATCACTGACGTCAAATTCGACAATCATCCCGAGGCTAATCCTCGCTCGAGGCAAACACACATGTCGAGGTTCCAGGTGAATCCGACACCGAATTGGGGACCGGGCGCTCGCTCGACGACCATGTAAGCAAACACACGAATCCGAACGTTTCGAATAGTTTATTTAGGATTTCACAAACCCGGAAGAAGTCTACACGACGCACAGTTCCGGCATCGCAGTTTTTCGATCTGAGCTGTAAAAACACAATTTCCAAAATATTCCATTTTTTTCAGGCTCTCATCTACGTACTTTTTTCTTTCCATCCAACTTTTTCTCCTCTGGATGGTTTCAATCGCGTTTCAATAACTTAAGAAATTAATTTCCCGTGAAAAAATTCGTTATACCTGCTCATAAGCTGCTCATAAAATGAAAAGTTTTCGATTAGTCAGAAATTCCGTACGTACTTCTCCGCGAAATGCAATTAGGAGCATAACTTTGAAATTTTAAGTAAATCGAGTGAAAACTGTCGAAGTTATTTGTCGCGCCAATCGGAAAAAAGCTGTTGCGAGAAGTTTCGAGTAGTCGGCCATTTTGTACATCGCAAAAAAAGTATATACATATTTTCTAACAGCTTGACATTCATACTAAATAGGTGTAATTAATTTTACGAGTGAATCACTTTTCCATACGAAAAAGAACTGTTAAGTTCGCACATGATTTTATGCCCGTTACTGTGGCCCAAGGCCTTAAGGGTAACAACGTTCACGTCAATATCTATAATGAAAACCCATCAAAAAAAAATCACGTAAATAGCATTATTTCTCGCTAACACGGTGTCTCGTTCGTGCAAATTTGTCGGCAGAGTCGACCCCAAGGTGCAGTTACCGAAGAGGCAGAAGAACCAGAACAAGAACGCGAAGCAGAGATCGGATCGCGGAAAGCGTACGGACGAACGTGAGACCGATTCGAGTACGATCGAGGCGCGAGACTCGCCAAAGTCTCCGACTCAAAGGATAACCAGAGGCGAGAAGGACGCGGAGGAAATTCCCGTGGCCGTCGAGTCGCAGGAGTCATCGGGGAAGCGAGCGAACGATCAGCCGCCAAGCAACGACACCGAGGACGAGGAACCGTCCGCCAAGAGCGCCCGGATCGACCTGTGAAAAAAGAGGCTTACACCGACGCGTAATTTATTCCGTCTTCGAGTCGCATGTACAGTCCACCGAATAAAAAAAAAGATAAAACGAACGTATCGAGAAGCCAACGCGTAATTAAGCTTACCTCCGACGTGTGCTGACGTTTCGAAAAAAAAAAAATCCTCCCCCAAACGCACGGAATTGACTAATGTGTCCCTCTTGGGTTTCAGAAATCAGGAAGCGTCGACGTTGTGGCTTTTTTCGTCGTTCTCTTGATATCTTCGTCGCGAGTACAGCCGGCGATTATCGGAGGGTAGCGTTGAATTCGCCCAACGACGAAGCTAGAAGAAGAGAGCGAATCTTCAGGTTGCGATGTACTGCGTCGCGCGAAGGCTTTCAAACCCCGCGACTGTTGAACGGATTAGGAAGCCCTCCTCGTTCGTCACGTTTCATCGGTGGCAGTCGATATAAGGCGGTGGACGATATCGAGTCCGGTCTCAGTCGATAGTGAAGCCACTCGAGAGTTCGCACGAGCCTCGTTGCGTATCGAAGAAAAACCTCGACAGGCAAAGGGCGCTTCGTCGTAAGAAAAGCGAGATATCAAGGGAAAAAAAGCAAGATGGTGGTGAACTTCAAAGTGTACAAGAAATGTTCGCCGAACGGCAAGATAGCGGTGTATCTGGGAAAGCGAGATTTCATCGATTATCTGTCGGGTGTGGAGCCGGTGGACGCGGTGGTGCTCCTCGATCAGGAGTACGTAGACTCCGAGCGAAAGATATGGGCTCAATTGATATGCTCGTTCCGTTACGGCCGCGAGGAGGACGAAGTGATGGGTCTGAATTTCCAAAAGGATCTCTACCTGGTTTCCGAGGCGTTGTATCCCCGTGGGGACACGAAGACGGACAAGAATTTGACGAGATTGCAGGAGCGTCTGTTGCGAAAGTTGGGACCGAACGCGGTGCCGTTTACGTTCAACTTTCCGCCTACGGCACCGTCGAGCGTGACCCTTCAGCAGGGACCTGACGAGGGTGGCGAGCCCTGCGGCGTCAGTTACTACATCAAGATATTTTCGGGGGAGAACGAGAGCGACGTGACGCACAAGCGCAGCACGGTGAATCTCGGCATAAGAAAGATTCAGTACGCCCCGACGAAGCAGGGCCGACAGCCGTGCACGGTCGTGCGAAAGGATTTTCTCCTGAGTCCGGGTGAACTCGAGCTCGAGGTAACTCTCGACAAGCAGCTCTATCATCACGGTGAGCGCATCGCCATCAACATATCCATAAGGAACAACAGCAACAAGGTCGTCAAGAAGATGAAAGCGTTGGTTCAGCAGGGCATAGACGTGGTAATCTTTCAAAACGGACAATTTCGCACGGTCATCGACGCTGTGGAGACTCAGGACGGTTGTCCGATAAGTCCCGGCTCGACCCTACAAAAAGTCCTCTACCTCAAGCCCGACGTTGAGAACAATCGGCAGAGACGGGGCATCGCCCTCGACGGCAGATTGAAACGCGAGGACGCCGAATTGGCCTCGAGCACGTTGCTCACGTCCCCCGATGTACGCGACTCCTTTGGCATCGTTGTCTCGTACGCGGTCAAGGTTAAACTCTATCTCGGCGCCCTAGGCGGCGAAATGTCGGCCGAATTGCCGTTCATACTGATGCGCCCGAAACCAACCGATCGCGTAAAGCTCATCACCGCCGAGAGCGTCGCCGTCGAGGAACTCACGCTGGAGGACAAGCCCAAGGATTACGAGCAAACTCAGAGCGGCTAGTATCCGCTGAAATATTAGGTTGGCACATAAGCAATGAGCTGTTGGGGACAAATTGCTCCTTCCTAGGCTCGTTACTCATGTGCCAACCTAATACTCGGATCAGAGCCTCAGTCCGGTATTGATTATCGAGCGTCCCTGCTTCTTCTTTCGACACGTAAACGTAAGAGTGATCCCCGGTTGGTGGTGGCGAGAAAAGTCACCAACGAGATGGCCCTTCGCCGAAAATACGGCTCTCGTCACTCGATAAAACGGCGCCTTGCGAAACCTCACAAAATGGCCGCCCCCGCGACTGAAAAGTTCAATTTGCGATCCTCGAGCGTCTTGGCGCCTCGCGGCAGAAGCTCTGCTGGTAAACTTGGTCGAAATACATTGATAATGGACGAAATTTGAGAAATGAACAATTATTCGAGATTCCGCTGTGTTCCAGGGTGCAAGACGGATAGCAAAAGCGAATTGTCGTTCCATAAGCTGCGTAAAGATAAAGTCTTTAAAAAAGGGATTGTCGGCTCTGAAAATGACTCTCTGGGTCATCAGGGCGAGTTCGTAGTCACTCGACAAGATTCTTTGCAAGTTTGTATCTCTTTAGATGATAAATCGAGCAATATCAGCGGTTATTTCTGTTATTTACCATGCATGAATATAATTTCAGACGTCCCTTGTAACAAGGGTGCTCTGAAAATCACTCGAAACCTGCGAGTGACTCTCATAACCTAAAAAAGATCTGAATCCAGAGCTGACGGAGCTAAAAGGAGAGCGGAAAATAAATTATTCACTGCTGTAGCATCTTTACGGTGCAACATGGGGTTAAATTCAATAGCCAACTCGCAGGAAATCAAGAACGAAGTAATTGTTTACGTTTGAGGTTATACTTCGAGCGGCCATATTGAAATATCGCTGCGCCACCTCTAGGACGTGAAGATCGCGAATTGGATTGGGAATATGATTCAATGGCAATTGATTGCAAGTTATTATTGTCGAAAGTCGTCCAGACGGGAACGAGTGACAGAGACGAGGGCGAATAAAACTACCGGCAATCTCCGGGATCACTCGCATTCATAGTTCACAGTAGCTTTACTCCAATTACTCTAAAAACGAAGTCAAGAGCGTGCTTATTATCCATTACGTTATTCATTTAATTTAAGACCGTAGAATAAATCGAGAAATATCGCCATATTGCGATAAGAAAATACTACGCTCGTTCGAAACTTGCGACGAGCTAAGATCGCTGAATTCGTTTAAAGAAAAAATGTCATTTTGACCCAAGCTCGTATCGACGAGCAGCTAATTTTTATAGTTCCATTGGATTCTCGTCGTCCCCAATAATCGAGGGACTACGGCGCGTCACGTGTTACGTATAACAGCGAAAGTATCGAGGCTGAGATCGATACGAAATCCGATTAGCGGCGTATTCCAAGGAAAAGAAGAAGAAAAAAAGCAATGCTCGTTAACGAGATAAGCGTGTGACGAGTCGGCGAAGTGCGGGGTTTCCATTCTCAGCGGAAGGCTCGTGGTCATTATCGCAAAACGGATCACGTCGATGTTTTCCTGCCGATTCTCCGCGGGACTAGATCGACTACCGGAAGTTCCGGAACCGAGCAGACCGGAAGTGCTTCCGACGAGAAAAAAACCCGCGGAAAGCTTTCGAAGGAAAAAAAGAAAATATCGTAAATTTGCAGTAGTTCGAAGCGAAGACATCTCGTTAATTTTCCGAGTTGTATCGAGGTCTGAAAGATAGATGTCGACTCTGGCAAACGACAAAGGCTTCTCCAGCGCATGAGGAAATATACATGTTTATCCCATCGAGTATTGAACTAGTACTATTTTATCGCATATCGATGATACTCGCCAGTATCAGCGATTGTTACGTCAGTAGAAGTATGGTTGAATTTCGTATTACGTAAATGAATGTGTGTTGGGCGTATGTCGAGTGAAAGTGCACAGACCCGTGCAGATGCCGAATTCAAATGTTCCTTTGTTTATGTACAACGTGTATGTGCGAAGTGAGCGCTGTGTCAGATTGACAATCAGCTGGGATCACGAATCGAATTCCTATGTATTAATCCTTACGTAACCAGATGACAATATTACAATCGTATAACAATCACGGGCCAATGTATGTGCTTAGGCTCTTATTGATAAAATATGGCAAGGATCGATCGGTCTACCACGGTAGACGCAGCTCTGTATACATATTTACGTATTCGCGAGTGCAATTTGAGTGTGCACCGCCGCAATACGAATCCCTAGATCGCATCAACAAGCTCCAACGACGATCCAATTGGCCACACTGTTTTCATTATATTGTGAAATAATCGATACCCATATAGTAGTAGTGGTAAAAAGTTTTATTCGCATCGCCTTTTCGGCTTTTTACAAAGCTGTCGCATCGTCAAACATCGCTCTCTTATAACCTAACCTATATCTTGCCTCGATGTTATTTTTCATTTCCGTCACACTCTGCATTAGATTCTCTTTTTTTCCTTCTTCACGCGTAGTCGGGTGCTCCATTGTTTTTCTCGTTTACATAACCTATCGATACCCATATATTTACACTTATTCAGGTATACGCCGATTTAACTTTATGATTAATCGAATGGGTCCGGTAGGCCTGCACACGTCGTAAAAATGCGAAAAGTGCGAAATATGATAAACGAAACGTAAAGCCGGAATATTGGCTGCTCTATGCCAATACGAGGCTTGGATTTCGAGGTATTTTACCGAATCCGAAATCGACTTGTGCGAGCATCCAAATGACGATCCTATCAATATATAGATATATAGTTATAACGACATATACGAATATACACAAATGCAGGAATAATATACATGGGGTACGTATGCGTAGAAAGAGGGATACAGACTTAGGGTACATTCGGTTGTAGGTATGTCGCGTTGATGTATTTTTGCCAACGGTGGTGCGTAGATACACAAATGAGAGCGACGAGGCGCAGGCGTCGCGGGAGCGCATGTGCCAACCATCGCCAGCCGAGCGCGCATAGCGTTTTCTCTTAAAATACATATATAAGCTGTACACTTGACACGAGATCTCAGGATTCCAGCTAATTTGTTTAAGTACGCCGAACATTCGTTGTGTCTTTCACTATAACCACGTTTTCGACATTCATCGATCGGGCGTTGAGCTGCGACGATGACATGGACATATGGAATAATTATATAGAAAACATATACAAAAAACTAAATAAACACGAATACGAAGTGGGTATAGTAGTTGCGAGGCTTTTTCTCTTTTTTAGGTGCCTGGGTTTTTCTTACCTCGTCTTCTATTTTCTTCTTTTTGTCAAAGTCATCCTTTTTTTTTCTAATGAACTTTACGTAACAGTCGATAGTCACGTAACACACGTATAATGTGAAGCTTTAATCATACGTTCGCGTTAACATTAGTAAGGAACTCTTGCAGTACCTTAAAAAATGATCAAATCATTTTTCATTGTTCTTCAATCTAAGGGGTGTCTCAAAATAACCTGACATTTTAGTTTAACAATCAAACGTATTGTTTGTTTGAGAAGTACGAATATTTTTATTTCAATATAAGGTAACAATAAGGAGGTTATGTGTGGAACACAATATGCGAAAAATGGCCGCCTCGTTCCTGTTTGCAAACGTTCACACTTTTGGCGAAATTTTTGACAACATTTTGGCATCATTGGGGAGTGATTTCTTTGGTCTTTGGTCTTTCTGATGGTTTTTGGACCAGTGGCATACACTTTTTCTTTCAGAAAAGCTCAAAGAATAACTGCAGTAACAATGCAGCAAATAACAATTTCTATGCGTTGCTCGATCGTGTAATTCTCCATGACTTAAGGTAGTCCTATCCACAGGCTTCAATTCGTAGGATTTTCATAAATTCTTTTTTTGAGCTTCACTAAATATATTAATAATCGTCTCTGTGAAATTTTATCACAGAGAAAAAAAATATAAAAATTGCGTACTCTTGCGAAGGAATCCCGAGACGACATACAAGAACCCAATTTCCGGTCGTTACAAAAGTGTATACAATAGTGAGAATCCGACAGATTCTTAAAAATAATCAGATTTACATGGTTAAGGCCGTCTTCTAGTCTTGAATTTTGAAGAAATCGACTTTTTTTTCTCCATATTTTCAATGTTTAGTCTTTCAGGAATATAACCTCCAAAAGAAATTTCAAAATTCCAAATATTCGTGGAGTTACAGCAGTGGTTAGTGAGGCGGGGAAATGTAAGTATATGTACCATTATATGACTTATTGTTAGACTGCCTGAAACTTTCCTCGGATCTTTAAGGGGGCTTTCCAGTGTGAAATTTTCAAAAAATCGTTTTTTTTTTTTTTGCTTTATCGAATAGTATACACTTTTCCGAATATTCCCTGAAATTTTCATGCCGAAATTCAGATTATTTCGGTTACTGTACAGCATTTCTTGGAAGAAGGCAACGGAGCGCTACAGCTACAGCGAAACTTTGAACGCGTTTTTCTCGAAACAGCATTTTTCAAAACGGTGTCCAACTTGGAGGGCAGAGTTTTAAAGCTATCGAGTTGAATTTTTTACACAATATTCTTAACGTCATTGTTTATCGTGCTATGGAAGCTTTTTTTTTTTTTTGACATCTTCCTATTTTTTTGTAAAAAAAACTGCCAAAAAAAATGCTAAAATCGATACTTTTTGTTCAAACCGGCGCCATTTTTGCAAAAAAAAAAAAAAAAAGCCTCCATAGCACGAAAGCCAATTATATACCGATCAATAATCTTTTTGTGTTTTTTGTTTCAGATCAAAATTGTGACCCCCAACGTGGACACCACATCCAAGTGCATTTTCTGCAACAATTGTTTCATCATTTTTATAGATATTAATTAATAAATAAATCGATCTTTAAAAAATTGTTTTGTATTCTTCAATACCCAATTAATATACAAAAAAAAACCAGACCGATTAGATTATTTTTTCTTTAAAAAAAAAAATCGCGAAAAACAGCGATTTTTCGGGCTGTCACACTGGAAAGCTTCCTTAAACGCGTTTTTCTCGAAACTACTTTTTTCGCTACGATTGACATGATATCTCAAGTTGTAACGAACCGATTTACTTGAAATTTTTTATGAACCTTCTCTATATACCCCTCTATCGCCCCTACGAGATTTATCGCGAAATTTTGTTAATAACTATTTTAAAAAAATCAAAATCGTGAGAAAAAACGGCAAAAATGCCCTTTTTTTTTAAAACAGCCGTCATTTTGCTTTTTTTTTGCCCGAGATGGGGCTATAATAATATCCTTACTAATTAAGAATCTGTTTTCATTTTTTTTTCTTCAGATGACCAGGAGGGTTGGAATCGTGTCAACCAGAAGAGACCGTTTTTTTCCACCCCCACTTTACCACCCTGTAACTATCGGAATTATGAATTAAAAAAAAAAAATTTAATATAATGTTCAAGGATGAATAAATATGTGGTGAAAAAATAGATACTAAAAATATTTTTTGTTTTTTATCGCATCTCAAAAAACCCCCAAATTTTGGCCCTCTAGACCAGAAGACGGCGTCAACACTTGCAATAATCCAATGCTCTCGGAAAAAAATACGCTTATTGACCTAATGTTCATTTAATATCAAGTTTAATTTGAACTTCCGGTATTTGATTTATTACCACTTGCTACGATAAAGAGACGCAACAGCAAGGCAACAGCTGACTGTAGCCCTAACCTCATCTCACTCATTCGAATGTCCACACTTATATCATTTTTAACCGACATATTTCGCCGACAGAAATTTTCCACGCTTTTTATCAGTCGTGGCCCGAATACAATGCTTTACATTTCCCGCACCTGACATTGTTTTGACAGATCGACGTTGAAAAGCATGCAGGTTAAACTCGCCTGAATGAGTGAAAAGAGACGGACATAGAACCAATGTTGCCAAATATCAAACCTAGAAATACTACGTGAATCGTTGGAATAGCTATTTTTTCATTTTTCTTATTAAATGTGAACATTCGTTAAACAGTTTACAAATGGAAGAATTTTAGTTATTACAAATGATTTTTTTTGCATATGTTAGAAATATAAATTTTACAGGTCCAAATATGATCAGTGGTACGACTAGTGTGAAGCGATAACCTTAACCTCAATACCTCCTGATGCCACTTGTCGAAGATTAGTACTCTATGTTCACCACAAAAAAAATGGCGCGCAATTTAAAATGTCAGGTCATTTTGAGACGCCCTTTACTTAAATCTAACTTGCCATGCCAGGACTGTAGAGTACATCTGATACCGCGAAATCAATTTTTTTTAGCCCAAAACAGTACCAATGCTCCTTAGTTGTGAGATTTGAATATCTATTTAATTTACGTACTGAAATAGTTACTTTTTATATAAGTTACGAAATTACGACGAAGAAAATTATTCAAGTTTTATTAAATTATCGCTTCTTGGTTGCTCGGGTGAAAAAATTGAATTAATCAACTATTTGAATTTCATTACTTTGGATAGATTTCTTTTCTGGGGGGCACCGGAATTATTTTGTTATGGCTACGGTAATAGTACCAAGAAAAAAAACCCGTTTTTTCAAATATTAGCGAGCTACTTTTACTTTCTTCAAATAGTGGCAAATTGATTATCAAATGGGCTTCCAATATGATTTGTTTCCGGAATGTGCATTCCGCGAAGATGATTCATTGAAGGCTGCGGCGTAAAAAAATGCGTGCTTCACGTGATTCACGGTTTGACGTAAAATGTGTTTCAAGGTATTTGCTCGCAGAAATGCTCCACGCAGCGAATACTTCAAACGTTTTATCGCGTTAGCAGTGTTTCAACACGAAAATGATTTTCGAACGAAAGATCGCTTTTCGAGTATTTCCGGCTTTCGGGATGTTTCCTACGAAGTAGCCGTTGTAAACACGAGTGAAGAGAAATTATCACGTTCCCGTGATACAAAGAGGTCGAGAGCCTACGAATCAAGGGGACAAAGAGGAGACGAACTCGAGGATGCGTAGAGGAGGCTTGGGTACTATTCTTCTCCAACCGTCGCAAATCGATTGGCGCAGAGTGTCTACATATGTATACAGTTTCATGATAAACCGATGCGCAGTTCTCTAAGCATAATAAAAGACAGACAGCCCTACAGACGAACAGCAGCCATATGAGCAAACATTTGTGGAATGTTTTTTCATGCTCAGCACCATCAATTACGCCCAATCCCATGATATGTAAATTCTAAAGGAAGTATAAAAATAACCTGACATTTTAAATTGCGCGCCATTTTTTTCGTGGCGAACATAGAGTACTAATCTTTGACAACTGGCATCCGGAAGTTTTGAGGTTAAGTCATGGAGAATTACACGATCGAGCAGCGCATAGAAATTGTTGCTTGCTGCATTGTTACTGCACAGTTATTGCAGACGAAGTTTCATGGTCGCGTTATCTCGCGCCGCGACGATGTAATTTGGCCACCAAGATCGTGCGATTTGACGCCATTCTTTCTTTGAGCTTTTCTGAAAGGAAAAGTGTACGCCAATGATCCATAGACCATTCCGCAGCTCAAGAAAGCCATTGGACGCACCATTAATGAAATTAGTCCGCAATTATGCCAAAATGTTATTAAAAATTTCGTCAAAAGAGTGAACGTTTGCAAACAGGAACGAGACGGCCATTTATCGGATTTTGTGTACCACACATAACCTCCATTTTTGCACCTCATATTGAAATAAAAATATTCGTACTTTTCAAATAAAGAATACGTTTTATCAATAAATAAAGATATCAGGTCGTTTTGAGACACCGTTTATTGTAAAGAAATGTATGAGTGTGCGTAATTAGTGATATTGAGTAAGAATCTTCCCACCACTTTCTACTATGCCGGGTAAGGTAACGAGTATGAGCAGTGGAAATATTTTCTAACCTATCAGACTCGGGAGAAAGCTTTTCCCGCAAAAGTTGCATAGTTTGAAGGAGGTCATCGAGTGGTGGCTACGAGGTTCATCCAGGTGGAGGCGCTTCGGCAATTCAAGGTCACCCTCATTTTTTAAGACGAGATTCCTACGTTTTTCTTCAGAATTTCACGAAGAAACTAAAAATAAGTTCACGCACCGAATTGCAAGATGATCGATCAAGATGTAGGATAAAAAAATCGATAAAAAGAAATGTCAATGTTTTTAGCCTAGAATCGATGAAGGCGTTCATCCCGTGCGACGGGTCCGAAAAATAGAGAAAAACAAATTTGCACAAATAACAAAAGATTTGCAATTTTCGCAACACAAAAAAGCTACTGTGACCACTAAGGCTCGTGAGTGCAGTGGAATATGGACTTTTGAGTACACTGACATGCCTCGAATAACTTATGGATAGCACTTGCCGCGCGAGGGAGCCTCCTGACCATTTACCGCGAGCCCGAGGCTGCCTCGCGAGGCGGCTCGGCCAGTTTGGACGCGGCTGTTGGTGAATCCGGCACGAGGCACGGAGGCTCGCAGTGAAGATTTCGATAGTCGCTGAATTCGCGACTGCAGTGAGTTTCTGTATCGGCTGTTTCGCACTATTGGGATTCACCCGTAGGCATATAGACAAACCGCAGTAGTAATGCGAGTGAGAATAATACTTATGTGGAATAAATACATGTATAAATGTACATATACATATAGACCGTACATATACATGTATATAGTAGATAGAACTGTCGGAGAAGTGCGCGCGCGCGAGTTCACCATCCACGAGGATTCAGGTCCCACATTCCGAAGGCTTACGGTCGCACGAGGGCCGCCACTCGCGCACCAGAGAACGAGAGAAATTCGCTTGTAACACACTCGCGCGACTTTACGGTTTGAGGTTGTTCGCGCCGCGCCGGTAGTATCGAGAAGCTCTCACTCAGCCCCTTTCCCCTTCCGACCCACCCTCACTCTCTCTCTCGCTCTTTCTCTCTGCGATCTTCAATCACACTGTTCCATTATACCGGGTGATCCCTTCGACGTTTGATTCGTCGACGTAGTCCATTTTATGAACCGGTACGGTCGTGTATAGCAGGCAATTTCGATTTTTACAACTCTCGCTTCCGGTATAATTCGGTCTCATTGAAATCACGGAGCATCCGGTTTAAACCACGATGCTTTAACGTGTGTGACTTTTCAAAGCGTTCGTCGATGCCGGGCCCGGAAAAAGAATAGCACGCCTACGAAACGTACAATGAGAGAGAGAGAGAGAGGGGGGGGGTAATAAAAACAATGTGCAGTAACAGAAAATTTATAGGTGAACATTTTTTTTTACCAAGGCACCTATATGTGACCGGTACGAGGACGGCCACTACTTTTCGCGGTCAGAAATGAACCACTAACCTCAAATTTCGTGGTTAGGTAATTCATTTTATGAGTGAATCACTTTTTCATACGAAAAAAATTGTTAAATTCGCACATGATTTCATACCCGTTGCTGTCGCCTAAGGCCTTAAATTCGTCACAGTGTTGCGAGATGGTGCGTTATGATGATCGAAGTGCGAACTTTTCGAACCGTCTCTACAAAATTTTCACCATTCTTAAAGTGATTTTTCATCATTTCTGTGCGTTGCTTGATCGTGCAATTCTCCATGACTAAAGTTCAACGTTTTCTGATGCCATTTGTTTGGGTTTTATCTTAGTACTCTGTATTCGCCACAAAAAAAAATAGCGCGCAATTTAAAATGTCAGTTGATTTTTAAACACCCTTTGGTATAGTAAACTTTGTCAAAATACATTGATAACGATGTACAAAATGTGAAAAACGAAAAGTTACTCGATATTGTGCTGTTTTCCAGGGTGCAAGACGGATAATAAAAGCGAATTGTCGTTCCATAAGTCACCTGAATTATAAAGTCTTTAAAAAAGTAGTTTCCTTAGGCCATCAAGGCACTTTTGTAGTCACTCCACAAGATTTTTTCTTTCCTAGTTTATATCTTTATTAATAATAAATTGAGCAATATCGTAATTTCTGTAATATACAATGTATAAATATTATCTCAGACGTCCCTTGCTTCCCTTGTAAAGAGGATGCTCTGAAAAATAGAATCACTCCTGGAAACCAGCGAGTGACTCGCATAACCTCCAAAAATCTCAATCCAGAGCTGACAGAGCTAAAAAGGGGCGGGAAATAAATTATTGACTGCAGTAGCATCTTTACAATCTGCTATGGAGATAAATCTAACGGCCAACTCGTAGGACGTCAAGAACGAAGTATTTGTTTACGTCTGAGGCTATACTTTGACCGGTCATATTGAAATATCGCTGCGCCACCTCTAGGACGTGAAAATAGCGATTCGCGAATGTTCGCGATTTCTGCTTGTCGGAACACTAGGCGAGGAGAGAGAGAGAGAGAGAGAGGGAGAGAGAGTGAGAGAAAAGAAACCGAAAGACCATGAGCGCGAGAGGGGGTTGCCTACGTGTATCGTCTCTTGTCAGCAGCGTTCCACACGAAGCAAAGGGCGTATCACGTGACATGCGTCGAGAGAGAACTAAAACTTCCGAACCGAAATGTCTCAGAGAAGAATAATATTTAGGGCAAAAGAAAAGCGTCAAGCTCTGCGTCAGGCGTTACTCGAAACTTAATTACCTATAAGAAAACTGTTTCGAAAAGTTTGTGAGGTTATGTTTTCCTTGTACAAGCTTTAACGCGAAGTGGAAGTCGTATCACGTGACATGAGTGCGAAAGAGGCAGCGAAATTGAGGAATGGAGATTTTTCACAGATCAAAACTTCGCCTGCAAACGTTTTTCCGATTCCGTCTGTAAATCTGTGTATTTCAAGTCCCGCCATTTTTTCACTCGGATCATACGTTCGTAAATGAAAAAAAATCATCTTACTGTTCGAAACGTTCACCTTAACATGTCATCCATAAAATTATAGAAAAATACATGTTTCTCGTTAAATAAATGCCGCTACTCGGAAGGAAAGTAGTTTTGGCTCGGACACGAAATACCCAAATTTACAGACGAAGTGTTAATAATATTTCGGGCTAAAGGAAATTGCCAAGTTCTGCCTCAGTGAATTCATCAGTGCCTGATGTTTCGGTTTTCCCAAAAAATCTTTACGATGTAGAGAAAAGTATTCGAAAATTTGTGAGGTTATGTCGATGTTATGCTCCTAAAATGAATTCGTAGAGGCGCGATACGATGTACGCATGCATTTGTGTATAATATACACACATACGCATACCCGTGAATATATTATATATTTTCTCTACCGAGATGGCGCGCACACACATGAACACACACACACACACACACATATATATATATATATATATATATAAATGACCCGCGTGATCATGGCAAAAGCTCGCGGAAGCGAGGCTTTTCGCCTTTACACCCGATACGTGACCTCATCCGTGCGAGGGCAGAGCGATGAGACGACGGAGCCGGCCGGCCGGTCGGTCGGTCGCGGCCGCGCGCACCGCGAGCAGCAGGACCCCACCGTGCGCGGTGGATTATAGAGCTCGCACGACCGCGCGCGAGAACGTTCTGCTGTCTCAGTCAGAACCGAGCCACCCGTAACAGCGGAGTTTGGTGCTCGCCTTCTCTTTATACTTGCCGTTTACTTTTTCACTTTCTTTTGGGATGCAATAACGCTCATTTACATATATATATATATATCTACTAATGTAGATACGTACGTACTGTATATACATTTAAGATTCTCGTACATGTCCCTCATGTACAATATACCAAGGTACTTGAATATCTCTCTCTCTTTCTCTCCCATACCCACACTCACGCGCGCGTGTATATTTTTATACGTGTGCATGTATGTATGTGTCCGTATAGTTAGAATCGACGCCACCCCCGCGGCCTCGACGCACCAGCGGTCTTTCGCGCATCAGTATCTCGCCGAGTGTCCACACGGGCGTATCGCGTACCGCGTTCTGGAACTCTTTCTTCTCTGCGCTTTAGATATATACTATCGATAATTACATATATACAAACAACGATAAAAAACGTACCTATACATACGCAGTTATATATATATATATACATATAAACAAATAAATAAACGAAAACTATGTGTATATGTATATAAATATATGCATACACACAGTTGATTAGATCGGGGTGTTAAGAAGTTACATTTTGCGAGATAGGACCATTTATTGCTGTACGACTGTGTGTACAAACACACACACGCGCACACACAACACGCACACGCGTGCGCGCGCACGCACACACACACACACACACACACACACACACACACACACACACACACATATATATATATATATATATACGCATATATTTAGAACGACTGCACTACTGTACCTTGAGGGCAGCAAAGGTGGACCAACGAACGTTGAAGAGTTTGGCGAGTTACACGATAGCCAGGTGAGTAATCCCTCTCACACGCGTAGGGGCAAACAGACAAACACACATGTACAAACTTTCGTAGGCCATGGGACGTTTTTTTTTAAATTTATTTTCGTCAATAGTGTTGTATACATCCGAACGATGATTTTCGCATAGAATTTTCGTGCAAACAAATAATACTCTATCGCGTGCCGGGGGAATATTACTTCCGAACACGTTTGACTCGAAGCGGGCAAAGCGACGTGTCATTTTTGCGAAGAGAACAAACGCGGAGGTACGTTTTCTTCTTCTCTGTCTCAATATTCCGTGCTGCGATAAAAGTTTTCCGGGAGGTATTCGGCGCGAGTTGTTTTGACTCGACGAGGAAGCTCCAAAAGTGAAAACAGACCACGGAGGGTTTCGTTGAGTGCGCGTTGGGTGAATATTGAAGCGTAGGGTTCGCGAGGTGACTTTGCGATCTTATTTTTTCAGTTCGAGTTTAAGAATTGGGACTTTCTTTGTTCGCGTTGGGTTTTAGTTTTTCGTTGGTTTTGCGAACGGGGGTGGAATTTTGTTCGTGTGAACGAAATGGGGGTCGTTTGTTTTGATTTTTTTTTTGGATCGTCGCGATAGTGCGTCGTCACACCTTCATCGTATAGCGATATAATACACAAACCGGGGGAGCCAGACGACGAGAATCGATCTCCTCTTCGCCCCCCTGAGTCCTTCTCGCCGCACACGAGCGAGGGGGGGGGCTAACCCCGTGCTCTCGCCCTCACAGACCCCTCTCCCGTCTTTTCCTCCCTTCCTTCTCGTCCTCGCGGCCTTCGCGTCCTCCTCAACCCGGCAAAAGCGAGTTTTGCCAGTTGGTTTACGCACGCTGGGCTGTTTCGATCGCAGTCTGCGAGAGAAAGACAGAGATAGCTCTTTCGTTCGCCTTCTCCCGTAAACTGAATTCTCTCTCAACATCGCGAGCTCTCTTCGTCCTCGTTTGCTCGATCCACGCGTGTTGAAAATTTCCGGCGAAAAGTTCGACGAGCCTTTCTCCATCTTTCGGCGAATGTGTTCAACTGATACGGTTCAGCTAATACGAAACGCTCGAGGTGGCCGATCATCACGTGCACTCCTTGGCCGTGGAATTGACGAATGAACATTTGGGCGTGGATTATCTCGGAGAGCGAAGTATGCTTATGTTTTTTTTTGTTTGAAAATTCGATACGAAAACAAACACGAAGGCTTCGCGCATCAGTTGGTGATTCGAAATGATAATTCGCGCAGCTTATCTGATGTGAGACGGTTTTTTCTTTTGGCTTTGACATATATCGATAATAACAGCCGAAGAGAGGGAGAGCGGCGGCGGTGGGGAGAGGGCAAGGGGGGGGGGGCAGTGTCTGGAGAATTCAGTGACGCATCGAACATTTTCGTGGGGGCCAAATCTATCGCGAGGAGCGAGAAAGAGAGAGCGAGAGAGAGAGAGAGAGAGAGAGGCCTGCCAGACTCGAAGAAAAGAGGTATGCCAGACGCTGAGATGAGGCTCGCGATCGTTCTCGCGCTTTGCGTGTGAGAAATTCGTCGGTTTCGTACCTCATACAGCCATGCTGTATATCACGTATCCACATGTGAATACACCAATCGTCGGAATCGCGAAATTATTCGAAAGAAAGAAAATGCTGCTCTCTCTTTCCCTCTCCCTCCCTTTCTTTCGGACTTCGTGTATTTTCTTAAGGGGTTAGGTTACCGTGACGACCCGAAAATGAGGGGTAAAAAAATTATCTTGAAGGAACAAGATCATTGAAGGATCGTTTCGACATTTATGTACATTGATAGAGTTTCGAGTAAATCTGAACAGATATTTCTTTTACTATACAAACTTTGGGACCCCCTTTTGGAAATTCAATCCTTAAAAGGATTGAATTCCCAAAAACGCTTAATTTTCATTAATCGTGTCTAAGAGCAGTAATACAAAGTTTCAAGTAAATGTGACCCGATTTTTTTCATTTTCCGCACAAACTTTGCCACCCCCTTTCGTTAAGGGGTTGAACTTCGAAAACCGCTAAAATACGTGTTTTATTAATTGTGTCGAAGAGCTTTAATACTAAGTATCAAGTAAATCTTCTGACCAGATTCTTTTTATTTTGCATACAAACTTTGCCACCAATTTTCTCCCCTTAAGGGTTGAATCTCGCAAAATCCCTGTTTAGTGGGTGCTTACGTCACAAAATAAGACTTTTTTTAAGAGTGGTGGTAAAGTGGCAAAAATCGAAATTCGACCCTTAAGGGGGTATAACAGGGGTTTTGAATTTTGTATGAGATGTTTTTTTTGTCAGTTTTACTTGAAACTTGGCATAAATAAACTAAAATAGAAATAACTAAACAAGTATTTCAACAATTTCCAAAATGTAACCTTTGAGGGGGTTAAACAAACCCACACACATACATGTTTAATTATTAGTATTGGAGTGTATTTATATCAAGTTTCAAGCAAATCTGCTAAAAAAATACGCTGTTTCGTATAAACTTTGAACCCCGGTTTCACCTCCTTAAGAGTCGAATTTCGATTTTTGCCACTGCTGAGAACATTCTTATCTTAGAATTAAATTTTTAAAAATTTAAATTTTTTACAAAATTTTCATTTAATTTAATTTTTAAAAATTTAAATTTTTTACAAAATTTTCATTTAATTTAATTTTTTTAAATTTACATTTTTTACAAAATTTTTATTTAATTTAATTTTTAAGAATTTAAATTTTTTACAAAATTTTTATTTAATTTAATTTAGAAGGACTTAAAATTTTTTTCAAATTTTTGAAAAATAAAAAGATAGCGGTTAGAAAAGTTCAAAGGCCAAAAATAGTAGATTCGGGTATGATACAAAATTTACGGAAGGCAAAAATTCGTCGGCGAGAAAAAAGTTGACGTGCAAAAATATTTTCCTTCAATATTGCGAGCATACTTTCGATCATAATTTCAGTTAAAAGTATATACTTTACTTTCGTTGCGACGTAGTCGTTTTACGGCTATCAATTTTGGAGGATTTATGCGTGTATACCAACGGCCCCCTCCCCCGTCCCTAACGAGACAAAAATAAAGAAAAAGTTGCCTGAAAGTCAATTAAACGCGTTTTTTAAACTTTTTCGCGATATCTCTGTGTTTCCTAGCTTCGTGTGTTGTCTCCTAGTAACTTTCTAGTGGACTTTCACTAGTTCCAAAAAAACACCTAAAATTATTCACATCCAAAATGAACGTGTTACCGGAAAGAGAAAAACAAAAACTGCTTTCCTCTCACCGAACAGGCCGTTTGAAAAAAATGTTCATCGCAATGTTGTAAGCTCGACAACGAGACGAGGATTTTTTTTTCGCGAGTTTATTCCACTCCGGTTTACTTAAACTGTTGTGAAGAAATTTACGAGTGTGCCTTGTGTAGGTACAAAATATGGGAAGAAAGAAAAATCACCGTTAATATTTCGCGGTAATATTACATGCTGATGAATTATTCAGCGATAAATAATTTATATATTACATGGGTTAGAGCGCGCAAGGGGGAATATATCGTACTCGAATGCTTTGTATGAGTTCAGGGCCTAAAAAAAGATCGTTTTTCTATCATTTTTTTTTCGGACGAGAGTATTCGAACAACGAGGTCGAGATTTTACATACGATTGATACATAGTCCTGCCAAGTTTTAGTTTTTCTTTGAGGGACCATTCCAGTGTGGGTTGAAAATTGTTGATTTTTGTGATGTACCTTTTTCATAAAGTTCGGTAAAACGTCATAAAATCATAAAATTCAAGTCCCCTTCTTTCTTCGTTTATTCACGTGACTAATGTACGTAAAAATATCTTTTAATGTTTAGGTTTTATTTTGAATGTATTTTTTTCTATCATAATGAATATCGCAAAACTGAAAAGTCAGTGTGATCTATAGGGTGATATTATTTCGATTACAACTAAAGTCAATGGAAATTTCAGAATGAAAAAAAAAAAATTATGTTTATAAATTTCATTGTCCTGCTACGGAGAGATGGATAGGTGATACCCAAACAACCCCAAACAAGGATTAGGTCTCTGCGGCTCACTTCGGATATAAAATGGCATCCTAACCTCAAAATTATAAACATTACCAAAAAAAAAAATCCTACACAAGTTAGTTTTGGTCTGGCAAATGTTTTGGTGAAAAAATTCACGAGGCCATTTTTCAAAAACCCGTCGGCCATCTTGACGTCGCCATTTTGAATTTCGGACCGAAAAATATGTTTTTTACGTGCCCCTTTGGACCCTAAAAGTTTCTTATACTCAATACTGTGCGTGCGTGAGTTTGTTTGGGTTTGTTCGATTACCCGAACAAACCCAAACAGGGATTAGGCCTCTGCAGCTCACTTCGGATATAAAATGGCATCCTAACCTCAAAATTATAAACATTATCAAAAAAAAAATCCTACACAAGTTAGTTTTGGTCTGACAAATGTTTTGGTGAAAAAATTTACGAGGCCATTTTTCAAAAACCCGTCGGCCATCTTGACGTCGCCATTTTGAATTTCGGACCAAAAAATGTGTTTTTTACGTGCCCCTTTGGACCCTAAAAGTTTATTACTCTCGATACTTGATCGGAGCAGTATTCGAGGTAAATCAGGTTAAACTGACACGCCCGGTATACTTATTTTACACTATAATTGTGCAAACATATATAAAATTTGTTCCGAGGCTCCCGTTTGATTTTCCCCGAGTATTTAATGTATTTCTACTCATAACCTCACGTCCGTTTCCTGACTCAAGAAACCACCGTAATACGCACGACTTTTCCAACATTTGCCAAGAATTAAATACCGTGACGGACTTGAGGCCCGAGTTAAGCGCGGGTTAGGACGTTGAGCGAGTGAGAGAGAGAGAGAGAACGCGATAGACGGACGTTGAGAAAGACGAGAAGCTTAGAGTTGAAAGTGTGTTGTAGGCTCACACTGCGAGAGCAACGACGGCATACCTTTGAGAATAGGTGGGAGAAATTCTAATTTTGGAGGGACCGGGAATCGCGAGACACATGCACGTGGCCGAATGTCCATGTCTGTATAAGCCTACGTGAAGTACGTACACAGGCGCGCACGAGGAGATCTCGTTAACCCGTAATATAACGCCGTCACGTCTCGAATTGTTGCTTTTTTTTTCATCCTTTTTTTTACAGCCCCACACTTCTTAAATATCGCGCAATGCAACAGTTCCCTCTTCTTTAACTCTGAAATAACTATAAATTACTCACGGTGTGATCCGCGAAACATTTTTTCCGCGACGATCGCGCCGATTATTCTTGTTAACACGATGCGAAATTCAACCCCGTGCAATCTTCGCCACAAACTTTTCTGCACTCGGGTTTTTTTATGGCCGTTTTGCAAAAAATATTTGGCGACGACCCGAAGAACGTGTGAAAATTATTTTGGGCCCCGGGCAGAGGGGGGAGAGGGAGAGAGAGAGAAAGTTCCCGCGATTTGAATTTCCAAGTTGTGTGATTTTGCTCGCGCGCGAGACTCGCTGACGCGTGCCAAAGCCGCGCGAATCTCCACACTATTTCTGTTTACACACATTCCAACGGTGCAAAGTTAGATGCCGTATAGCGATGACGATTCCGACGTCAGGCTCGTATCGCGGTATTGCGTTTTTTTCCCCTCGCGTTTCGACGATTCCCGGCGAGAAATATCCGACGTTCTTATTTTCCTCTTTCTCGAAATTCCAAGTTGATCGATTGAGGGGTTAGGCTACTGCGACGACCGGAAAGTGAGGGTATTTAAAAAATGAATTTTCAAGCAATAAGTAAGATGATTGAAAAATCGTTTTGACGTTTATTTGTATGTAGATTAATTATCGCGTATACGTATACGCATAGTGACGCGTCTAATCTAATTTTAAATAAAAATTAATTTTTCTAAAAATCTAATTTTTTTATTCCATAAATTAGTTAGTGAATATTTAGTAAAACTATTCAAGGATCTGTTTCCAAAGTAGAATGAAGAATTCATTGCTGCTTTGAATTTTTTGTTTTCGGCCATTTTTTTTCAAAGGCGTTTTCTCGAAACGACGTTTCAATTTGTGTACACTCTAGCTCAGAAAGTTTCCAACCTGTAGTTTTGTGAAGTGATAGTTAGTTTCTTTACATAATTACGCTCTATATGAACCTAAATTTGGGGTAATATCATTATCATATCACATCAAAATCATTATCACATCATTATCATTATCACACCAACATCACATCACACCTATACAAAAATTTCAAGCGCGGTTTTCTCAGAACGACTTTTTTCCAATTTGTGTACACTCCAGCTTTTTGAGCTGATAGTTTCCAACCTATAATTTTGTAACGTAATAGTTAATTTCTTCATATAATTGCGCTATATATGAACTTAAATTTGGCGTAATATCATTATCACATCACATCGATATCATTATCACATCAATATCATTATCACACCAACATCACATCACACCAACATCACATCGCACCAACATCACATCACACCAACATCACATCGCAACAACATCGCATCACACCGACATCACATCACGCCTTTTCTCGACACGACTTTTTTTCAATTTGTGTACACTCTAGCTCAAAAAGTTTTCAA
The DNA here is from genome assembly GCA_951751655.1 of Ophion costatus. NCBI lineage: Eukaryota > Metazoa > Arthropoda > Insecta > Hymenoptera > Ichneumonidae > Ophion > Ophion costatus. The sequence goes on from OX632356.1 coordinate 2,441,013, forward strand.
CCTACAATTTTGTAAAGTAATAGTTAATTTCTTTATATGAACCCAAAGCGCTCTATATGAACCCAAATTTGGCGTAATATCATTATCACATCACATCAATATCATTATCACATCAGCATCACATCGCACTAACATCACATCACACCAATATCACATCACACCAACATCACATCACACCAACACCACATCACACCAACATCACATCACACCAACATCACATCACACCCATAAAATATACAATTTTCAATTTTATGATCAGAGTTAGGTTCATATAGAAGAAAAACATGTTCTTGAAGTAATCTTCAAACCCTATTGATGTCCCATGAAAACTGTAGCCTCCAGAGTGTACACGAACAGTAAGGTGTGATGACGAGCTTTTCGATGGGCGGCAGGTTATATGTTCCATATTTTCAGAGGAAATGCGTCGAAAAAATTCGAATATTTGTTTAAAAATATGTATGAAATATTCCCAAAATTTGAATATATTCTATTTATTCATTTCCTGTCAAAAAAATTCATGAATACGACTTAAAAAAACCGTGCTCCTAAACTGGTTTCCAGCTTTAAAACTCACTCGTACCCCGCATAGTTTTTCAATTCGAATAATCACGAGCTCAGTTGCAACGCTATACAATACCATGCAAACGGTTCGTGCTTCAAACAAGCCCAGATTCGAAAAAAATGCTTTTCCAAGCAGACCTTACTTTCCGCCACTCGAACGAAAATTGGGGTCGCGGTTTATTTTTGTTCTCAAAGGCGCCGTTGCATAGATTCGAGTAAAGCGGTCGTATGGAATTTGTTTTGCAAATTTCGTGAACTTTTTTCGACCGTTGCCACGAACGAAAAAGCCTCATCCGGCCGAAGTTATATATTGCGTTTCGATGATACTCGGCTGTCAAAGGACCGGATATCCTTTGCAGCTCGTATCATCTCCGCAATCGATCGAGGCAATATTGGATCCGCGATTTCGGATTTTTATTGACAAAGGGTGTATCGACGGGGGTTTTATTGACTCGGTTTATTTCTTCGGGTTTGTTGACAGAGGAGATTCCTTTGGTATTCGAGCTCATCACCCAATATTAATTTCGATTCGGACAAACGGTACTCTCAAATGGCAGATGCAATGTCACCAACCCGAATATTGAACAATTAAGGCACACTTCCAATGTAACTGGCTTGAAAATTGCTGATTTTCATTATTATCGTTTTCTTTTAAATAAAATTCCAAGATAGTACGATTTTTTTTTTTCAAGTGTATGTTGCACATAAAAATATTGTTTAATGTTTTAGTTTTATTTTTTATACAACTTTATTTGGCCACTGCAAAATGATGCTAAAAAAATAGCGCCTGATGTAGGTCAGAAGTCGAATATCTATAAGTCGAATATCCATAAGTACGAATATCCATAAGTACGAATATTTATAAGTACGAATATTTATAAGTACGAATATTTATAAGTACGAATATCCATAAGTCGAATATGCATAAGTCGAATATGCATAAGTCGAATATGCATAAGTCGAATAAGCGTAAGTCGAATACCCATAAGTCGAATATCTATAAGGCGAAAATCCATAAGACGAATATCTATTACTCGAATATCCATAAGTCGAATATCCATAAGTTAGTATAGAGTAGAAATGAGTTTGTTTGGGTTTGTTTTTGGCGCTCATTTCTACTCTGTACTCACTTTTCCTTTACCTCCCGCCATTTCTGGCATTCATTGCTACTCTGTACTCACTTATGGATATTCGATTTATGGAAATTCGACTTATGGATATTCGACTTTTGGATATTCGACTTGTGGATATTCGACTTATGGATATTCGACTTATGGATATTCGACTGATGGATTTTCGACTTATGGATATTCGACTCATGGATATTCGACTTATGGATATTCGACTTATGGATATTCGACTTATGGATATTCGACTTATGGATATTCGACTTATGGATATTCGACTTATGGATTTTCGACTTTTGGATATTCGAGTTATGGATATTCGTACTTATGGCTATTCGACTTATAGATATTTGAGTTATGGATATTCGAGTTATGGATATTCGAGTTATGGATATTCGAGTTATGGATATTCGAGTTATGGATATTCGAGTTATGGATATTCGAGTTATGGATATTCGTACTTATGGATATTCGACTTATGGATATTCGACTTATGGATATTCGACGTATGCATATTCGACTTATTGATATTTACTTATGGATATTCGAGTTATGGATATTCGTACTTATGGATATTCGACTTATGGATATTCGACTTATGGATATACGACGTATGCATATTCGACTTATTGATATTTACTTATGGATATTGGCATTTATGGATATTCGACTTATGAATATTCGTACTTATGGATATTCGACTTATGGATTTTCGACTTATGGATATTCTACTTTTGGATATTCGAGTTATGGATATGCGACTTATGGATTTTCGACTTATGGATATTCGACTCATGGATATTCGAATCATAGATATTCGACTCATGGATATTCGTACTTATGGATATTCGGTTATGGAAATTCGACTTACGGATATTCTACCGCAATTGTAGAGGCGTACGGGGACTTTTTTTCGATGAAAATTAACAATATGATGGCCATTTTAAAATGAAGTGTCAAATTGGAACGTTCCCGACAGTTTTGTGTATAAAAAAGCGTAAAAATTTCAAAAAAAAATCCTCTTGTACGCTACTTGTACAAAAAAAATCGATTCTTCGAAAATGTTACACTGATGATTCCTTAAATTGGCATCAACGTATTTCGCCACTACGTTCAGAAGTGGCCAAGTTTTTTTTCCCGAAAAACAATTTTTCCATTTTCTCCTTCGTGCCTCATCGTACGCCGAAGATAATTCCCATTTTTTTCTCTCCACGCGTGCAAGATTCCGCGAGCGCAAGCAACGAGGAGGTAGCGCACAAAAGCAAGCGAGAATTATTATTATAGCTTGTGGAAAGAAAGAAAAAAAGAGGCAAAAATGCAACGCGTGTTCTTTCTCAAAGCAAATATAAAGCAATCCGTTGAGGAGTGCGCGTTCTCGGATGAGTCAAAGCTCGGTTGAGTGGAAACCCCTCCGAATCGCTCCGTTTTTTTGTTCCCTCCATGTCCACGATTATCAGGCCTGTGAGCAACTTACCAACGTCTTATCGCGACACTGACTGCGTTCAAGGAGCGACACAGAAGTCAAACAATAAAACAAAGAAGGGATATGTGGGGCAAAAAATGGGCCACTGGGGGGTGGAGGCAGAGGGGAAAATAGGAAGATCGACGGTATCGTTAATTTCCGGCAGCTCACCCGTGGTTTCTTCATTTCCGTGAAACGGTGGAGGGTCGTTACGTTCCTTTTTTTTTCTTCTGTTTCGCGTCTGTTGGTTTAAATAAGTAGGATAATCAAATAAAATGTCCATCGAACTACGAACATAAGAATGTTGAGTCCCAAATCGCAAATGATAATAAAATTCTGAAAATTTGGTATGTTTTTGTATGAAGTATTTCAGAGGTCGTGTAAAAATTTCACGACGATTAGGAGGCTCGTTACTAAAAAATTAACATTTTGTTCAGTTCAAAGAACAATTTGTAAAAGAAATAAAAAATAAATTATCAATAAACTTTGTTTTTTTTCCGTTGCTTTCAGTATATTGTCGATATTACAAAATTGAGAGGTAAAAAAAAACTTATTGCAAACTTACATCAGTTTCCATAAGACAACATTTAATTTGTGAATGTTAATGGTTCAATAACGAGCTTCTTAATTGTCGTGAAATTTTTACACGACCTCTGAAATTCTTCATGCAAAAACGTACCAAATTTTCAGAATTTTATTATCATTTGCGATTTGGGACTCAACGTCCTTGAGCACATAAAAGAGCAACATTTCAGAAATATTTGAAAAAAAATTCATCCAAAAATTTTGGAAATTCAGCTGGTGGGATCTGTTTTCCGGAGAACCCTAAAAAAAGTGTCCTCGTGGTGGTCAGGATAACTCGCGATAGCTTAAGGGGTTACCCCCACTTGCGATTTTGAAAAAATCGATTTTTTATTGCATTTTTTTGAAGTATAAGTATCTGAGAATATGTCCTGAAAATTTCAAGTCGATCCGAACAAAATTGACTGAGATATGAGCGTTGAAAGAGAAGAATCCGTGAATTGAAGAACTGAAATTGAAACTTTAAACGCGTTTTTCTGAAAATGGCATTTCTGAAGTCGGTGACCAAGATTACTCGAACACTAATGAACCGATCTTCTTGAAATTTTGCAGGCTTATTTAATACATAAAAATGTAGTCTTTAATCGTTCGATTTTTTTTTTCGAAAAAAAAATGGCCGTTTTATAGCCAAAAAACGGCCGTTTTTTTCGTTAAAATCGAACCATTAACTTTGACTGTCCGCCATTTTGTGAAAAATGAATATTTTTTAAAATCCTTCGATTAAAGACTAGTTTATACTTATATTTGACTAAATCCATCCGCATTTTTTTTTCGGATGATCCACTTCGCCGCAATGTTGGTCACCGCAAACCGTGCACATAAAAACATTATTTCATTGACGACCATTTGCCACTAAACAATGTAATATTTTTCAATAAAAACATTACTGAAAGTTCTTCAAGATGTGTTCTTTAAGATGGTACATTGACCGATTAAAAAAGTTCTGTAGTTTTCTTTAAAAAAATTCATGAAAAAGGCCTTTTTTTTGCGCTACAAGTGGGGGTAACGCGTTAATCTGAAATTAAAAAAACAATTTTTTCTGTTAGTAGATAAGTATTGTACCAATGGATAATAAAATTAAAAAAAAAATGGATTTTTTGAAATTTTCCAACCCACGTGACCCCTTAACGAGCGTCGCGTAATTTTTGTTTCGTCGAAACATGTCAAAGAGTTATTTTTACAAGATACGATGACTGAATGAAATTTACGATCATTCGTGTATTTTCGTCTTGGCCTTTTTGCATCGTTAATACTGCAGCGTTTCAAAGTACAAAAACACGGATTCCCGGAAGGTCAATATACCCATCGGTATTTTAAAAGCAGCCGGGTAGACACCAGAGTACTAAATTCGAGAGTTCACTCGACTCATTTTCGCGTTGGCAAATTCAACGAAATCGCGTTGCACTCCTGATCGCCATTTCTCATTGTTCTACCGCGTAGCAAAATCATTCACTGAAAGCTAAGTAAAATGATAATCAACGAGGCCTGATTGCTCATTGTTATTCCTTATTCATCACTTCTGCAGCGAACTATTCATTGGCGTGTGAAGTCTTCGTTGCTCGTTGTTCAAATCCTGTGCACTGACCCGTACTCATACGAATAGGTGAGTTACCCGAACTCGCGAACCACAATGATAAGATAACGGGCGTGGCTTTTTTCGTTTCTTTTCTTTCGCTCACGCCTGGACAGTCACTCTAATGGGCCTGCATACGCTGGGACCCAATAAGCAACAGGTCGATTTTCGATATGTTTTTTTTCTGATCGAAGTATTGGCATGACGAGATCGGGATTTTACAGACAATTGATACACAGTCTTGCCAAGTTTGAGCTTTTTTTTCATCGAAAAATATTGATAAACAATGAAGTAATTATTTTGAGAAGATTTTTTTATGACAGTAATGGCATGACGAGGTGGGGGTGAATGCGTTCCATTTCAGGAAACGCATTCAGTTCAAAATGACCTGACGTATAAATTTATCGCTGAGCAAACAAAAGTATACGTAAACGTGCGATTTTGGTGGCGTGTTTGACCATCTAGTATCTCCGAAATTACTATACGCTATTGTAAAAGGCTTTACAATATCGATGTGGTTAATTCAGCTATATAAAAAAATCGGCGCACAAATACTAATGCTGCACTGACAGTACATGGTATTTATGAAAGACGGCCACGTCAAACGAGTGGACAGTAAAATCCTGTATAGTTTATTGGCACCGTAATCATAACATCGTTGACACAACTATAAGCGAAAAAAGTATCTAAACATGGAACTTTGGTGGCGTGCTCGACTATCGCTTATCCCCGAAAAAAACTACCCGAGTCGAAATTTAGACCCTCCTTTAAACCTCCTTTCGATCCCAATTTGTCATTCAATGGAGGTTCAAGAGGTTCAAATGGAAATCTCAAAAACATGTATATCAGAACCTACTGAACCTCCAAAAGTGGCAGAAATTGGACTTTTTCACTCAAAGGAGGTTTAGTAGGTTCATCTGAACCTCCTTTAAACCCTAGTGAGCCTGATTTAATGCTTACGCAAACCTACAGACCCTCTTTTAAACCTCCTTTCGCCCTACTAACTCTCCTTTGACTCCTTTCACCGGTGGCTCGCAGAGCCATAGGCCTAAAGGAGGCTCAGGAGGTTGAATAGAAGGTTCAGTAGGGCTAAAGGAGGGTCGCCAACGGTGCAAATTTCTCCATATAGGTTCAAGGGGAGTCAAAGGAGGGCGGCGGTCTGTGCGTTACAAAGGAAATAGGTTCTCGAGCATTCAAAGGAGGGTCTAAATTTCGACTCGGGTCCTAGCTATTGTAAAAATATTAACCGAATGAACTACTAGGTGCGCAACTAAGGTTCCGGATTTTTGTTGACCAATACAAAATTGAAAATTTCAAGACAAATACAAAAACTGGTTCATTCGAAGTATTGTTCCTCGCTATTTACACATTTTTGCCGTCTCTCTGGCAATACATAAATACCGCGACGATAAAAAAACGCGTCTTTGGACTGAAAGCGTTCGTCCAAGCAATTTTGTACTGCATCGTAATTGGGCAAGTGTAGCCCACCCAAGCCATGCGCCATTGACCGGAACAAGTGATAGTCCGAAGGGGTCAGGTCTGGCGAATACGGCGGGTGCGGTAGCAGATCCCATTTCAGTGTTTTTATGGTGTCCCGGACGATGGAACTGCGATGGCACGGAGCATTGTCGTGCTGCAATATCACACGTTCGTGTCTCGTGTCACAATCTGGCCGTTTTTCGAGCAATGTCCAAGCTATAAAGACACCCAACTTCAGACCTACACTGTAAAAAAAGATATGAAATTTACAATACATGTAAGATACAAAAGAATTGAATTTTACGAACTCAGTAGATGAAATTAAATTTGAAACACTTGTATCGTAAATTTAAAATAGGAACATGAAATTCTAACGTGGATATAGAATTTAATAGATGGAACATGGAATTTCAAAGACAAGTTTGTAAATTTGTGGAAAATGTATTGCATTAACCCGTGCCTTAAATTAAAGATTACAACAGTTGTATATTAATTCAAATACAAAAAACAGAGTATTGTAAATACAAAACGCGCTCAACCCACTTCGGCCGCTCGCGACGACCGATGGTCGCGCGTAGTTCGCGTAGCGTCCGAGGGACGGCGCCTTGTTCCGCACTTTCCCATAGCCACTCGCAGCTTCGGTCGGGCATATAACCCGACCACCGGCTACGATCGTTCTGGGAAAAACAGACGCGTTTGTAACTCGTGCACGCGTCGGAGAGTGTCACAAATTCGTTACCTCTCCATATCCACGCCAGAGACGCAGTTCTTGAACTCGCCTTTCCAGAAGGAAATTATTTTTCCCTTTTTACGCTGCCAGGTATTGAAGAAAGAAATTTCACAAAAATCACTTTTTTATCTCTAGCTCCCCCGTCGAGGAGGATAAATACGAGTCACATTTTCAGTGCGCTTAATTATCAATTTCTGAAATAAACTTAATACTTAGGATCAGTAATTTTAATACACACCCGTATGTTGATATTAGCAAATGGTTCTTGAATTTAATATACACTCGTATATTGATATCACCAAATGGTTCTTGATTTCAATATACTTGGATGTGATTATTTCTTTACACGTGCATTATTTTTCAAACGCACAAGTATATTAATATTACGGAGCTACACTTTCATTTTTCAAATAACCTGTTTTGGATTTTCAAAGTCGTATCTGAAATTTCATAAGCGGTATCCGCATAAAAACTTCCTATACTTGTGTATTCATTTTCATACAGAAATTTTTTACAGTGTATATGCCGACTGCGTGTGTCGCTAGCGCCATCCTTGTGTGCAACCCGGGAACTTAGTTGCGCGCCTAGTATATCGTAAAGTCTTTCACGGTAGTTAAGAGGGAACGATACCTTATCGCGGTCGGTATGGTAGAACGATTATAGATTCCCACGAATCTCTGAAACGGCTCTTCAGATCTCGTCGAAACTTTGCCAAACGACGTCAAATAGATAGATGAATGGCTCTCTTCTTCTTAAATTTTCCGATTTTGAGAAAAAGAATGTAGATTGGCTTATGATAACCCAATCTACATTTTTTTTCTCAAATTCGGAAAATTTGAGGAGAAGACAGCCGTTCGTCTATCTGTTTGACGTCGTTTGGCAAAGTTTCGACGGGATCTGAAGAGCCGTTTCAGAGATTCGTGGGAATCTATAATCGTTCTACCATACCGACCGCGATAAGGTATCATTCCTTCTTAATAGTTATTGCAGGGATACAAGATAAAAAAACACACTACCAAAACGGCATGAGTAGTTTTTAAAATTCGATATTTCGAAAACTATTGGGCTGCGCCAAAAATCCATTTAAGCAGTGACAAATATTACCAAAAAGGCGATCTGTGCAAAATTCCACCTATATCAGAGGTAACCGCTATTCGGAATTGCAGCTGGAATTACTTTTATCCGTTGTGGCAAATCTACGATCAAAATAACATAATTACCCGGTAGCATAGTGGCATCGTCCGTAAATATTGATAGGTAGGTCGTAGGTTCGAATCTCCATGCAGGTGTATCATTTTCTTCGATAGGAATCATTGCGGGAGGTCAGGAAACAACAAATCATGATAAACAATCATACAGGTAGCAGTCTCAGTTGAACATTTTGAATTTTTCAATTTATTAAATATTATATACATTTAGTAGACGTACCATTCATTATGGTAAAAACCACTATTTTTTGATAGTGTAAGGAAATATCAATTTTATGAAAACCTACTATGATATAGCATTGACAACCAACGTATGCTTGAAAGATTGTTGGTTGCGGTTAACATATGAGCCTAGTTAACACAACTGCTAAAATATCCTAAGCAGTACTATATTTTCGGCAATAACCATGACTATAAAACATTCCTGTCCTCTCAGGGTAATACAAAACTTCGTTGAATCATGGTTGAAGTTACTATACATTTCTCTTCGTGTGTAATTCTCCACGACGAAACCTCAATACTCCCTGATGCCATTTGTCAAAGATAAGCACTCTACGTTCGCCACAAAACAACTGGCGCGCAATTTAAAATGTCAGTTCATTTTGAGACACCCCTCATCTACGCAATATTGGCTATCAGCAAGTCCGGCGGCTGACTTGAGGACGGCCACGATCTTCATATAGACATGCTTAGATTGATGTAAAGGTGAATTCCAAGGCATCGGACTCTCCACAATGTTCAGTATGAGGAAAGAGTATGGCAAAACGGCATACACACACACACACCCTATACATATGCGATTCTGCATCACAATGGCGTTCGATTTTATACACTATAGACGTATGCAATAATACTGTACTCGAATAAAAGTATCGTGTTTTCTCTCTCTCTCTCTCGCCCTTGCTCTTTCTCGGTCACACTAACTCCGTTCTCTCTCTTCCTCTCCTGTGGAGCCGTCTTTATTGTTGGCCATTGAGCAACTTCCGCAGTTTCCTACTCCATGGCACAGTGAACCGTAATAAGTACATACCCCCATGAAAGACAACACACGTACAGGCACGTATATGTGTACGATTGCGAATCGCAGACGCTATGAGAAATTATATCGTAGTTTTCGATCCCTTGTCCTTACATCGTTGATGGCCAGAAAGAGAGAGAGCGAAAAAGGAGGACTAATTCCATCGATGCTATTGCGCGATTCAAGATCGACGTCGATCCACCTGGTCAGGCTTTAAGGCGTTACCCCCACTTGTAGCCCAGAAAAAGGCCTTTTTCATGAATTTTTTAAAAGAAAACTACAAAACTTTTTTAATCGATCAATATACCATCTTAAAGAACACATCTTGAAGAACTTTCAGTAATTTTTTTATTGAAAAATATTACATTGTTTAGTGGCAAATGGCCGTCAATGTAATAATGTTTTTATATACACGGTTTGCGGTGACCAACATTGCGGCGAAGTGGATCATCTGAAAAAAAAAATGCGGATGGATTTAGTCAAATATAAGTATAAACTAGTCTTTAATCGAAGGATTTTAAAAAATATTCATTTTTCACAAAATGGCGGACAGTCAAAGTTAATGGTTCGATTTTAACGAAAAAAACGGCCGTTTTTTGGCTATAAAACGGCCATTTTTTTTTCGAAAAAAAAAAATCGAACGATTAAAGACTACATTTTTATGTATTAAATAAGCCTGCAAAATTTCAAGAAGATCGGTTCATTAGTGTTCGAGTAATCTTGGTCACCGACTTCAGAAATGCCATTTTGAGAAAAACGCGTTTAAAGTTTCAATTTCAGTACTTCAATTCACGGATTCTTCTCTTTCAACGCTCATATCTCAGTCAATTTTGTTCCGGATCGACTTGAAATTTTCAGGACATATTCTCAGATGCTTATACTTCAAAAAAATGCAATAAAAAAAATCGATTTTTTCAAAATCGCAAGTGGGGGTAACCCCTTAAATTATTGATTCCGGTTGCACTTTTTCATCAGAAAGTGTGTTTGTGTGTGTGTGAGTCTTGTGAGTCTCGTCTTTTTCCATCTGTTATGACTTGGCAGGAGATACAAACGTCACAGCATAAGGAACCGGGTTAATTATAGGTTTTCCCTCGTCGTGGAGGAAATAATGTCTACACGTGTAGATCGTCTTTCTTCCTATTATCCATAGTTGGAATCTTATCTTCCCCCTGGTCACGCTAGTTCTCACATCGCTCCTGCCTTGTTTCCAATCTTCATTGCCAATCGATACTTGCGTGCCACGTGTACACAACACACACATGTCCATGTTGGCGTGTGTACAGGGTAACCCGTAAAGTGATCTCCCAAAAGGAGCATGTGTTGGACGTTGAATAAGTTCTCGCTGGTTTGCAACAGATGGCGTTACTAGAACTGCGTTCTTTCGATTCAAGATGCAGGGGCGTCGCCAAGTGGGGGGCAGGGGGCCTGGTGCCCCCAGGAATTTGAAAGCATGTATACGAGGGTCTAAAATGTCTAAAATTCGTATTTCCCCCACCATCCCTTCTCCATCTGGCCCATTGGTTGGCGACGTACTTGTCAAGATGGTGACGCATCGGTGAAGAAGTACTATAAGCAAGCTTGAAATTCAGTGCATGTCGCTTCGCCGAAGTGCAAACAACTTGTTTTTCGAGGTGGTAAGCATGTCCAATTCCGTGGCAAAGAAAAGAGCATTTACGGGGCATCTTACCGCACTTTTTCGTTTAAAAACATCTGCAGCTGAAGCACAGAGAATTCTTGTGGAGAGTTACGGCGAGCATGCTCTGTCGGAAACAACATCGCATACGTAAGCATACGGATGTATGCATGCAATGTTGGAGGAGAATAGTTACGCTTGATACGCTTTATCACTGGTGCAACGCTCCCGCGATAAGAGCCAGCTACTACCGTACGAATGGGTTCAATGCCAGTGAAGAGCATTTCCGGGTCTCGTGACGCTACACGCGAGTATCGGACGTCCCGAAATATAGAAAAAGCAGCAATAGACATATCGCATTCAAATTGGTCCGTGGAAACAGAGCTAGCGATAGATCTCTCATCGTGATCTCGACCCAAAAAGGTCACTTTAAAAATTGTTGAGCATGAAAATTTATATTTTGAACATCGATGTTTACATTTTAAGCATGAAATTAAAATTTTGAGCATTCACTTTTACGCTTCAAGCATACAATTTGTATTTCGAGCGTAAAAGCTTACACGTAGAGAGTACAAATTTACATTTTAAGCATAAAAATTTACATTTTGCTCGAAAAATACATTTTGAGCAAAAAAGATATTTTGAGCAAAAAATACATTTTGAGCACAAATACATTTTGAGCACAAATACATTTTGAGCAAAAAATACATTTTGAACAAAAAATACATTTTGAGCAAAGTACATTTTGAGCAAAGTACATTTTGCGCAAAAAATACATTTTGAGCAAAAAATACATTTCGAGCAAAAAATACATTTTGAACATAAATATATTTTGAGCAAAAAATACATTTTGAGCAAAAATACACTTCGAGCAAAAAATTCATTTTGAGCACAAAATACATTTTGAGCAGAAAATACATTTTGAGCATTGAGTTTACATTTTGAGCATTGAATTTACATTTTGACCATAAAATTTACATTTTGATCATAAAATTTACATTTTGACCGCAACAATATACATTTTGAGCATAACAATTTAGAATTCGAACGGAAAAGTTTACGTTTGAAGCGTAAAGTACATCTTGGGCATAACAATTTGCATTTTGAGCACTCATTTTTACATTTTGAGCGTAAAACTTTGCTTTGAGCAGAAAACTGAAATTTTGAGCGTCAATATTTACACTTTAAGCATGAAAATTTTCATTTCGTGTTTGAAATTCCCATTTTGAGTATAAAATTTTGCATTTCACGCG